>JARK01000244.1:3800-46140 GCA_000688135.1 Ancylostoma ceylanicum | reverse complement strand
CCCGTCCCCCTCCCCCGCCACCTCACTCCCGCTATTGCGTTGTTCTAGCTCCGGAATTCTCTTCTGGTAGACATCGCCTTCCGCTGGGCTCCGATTGTTCTTGTATGTGGTGTTTCCACTGCGCTGTGCCCTCAACCGAAGCGACGTTGTATGAGCATCGAGCCAACACACAATCGCCCAACTAATTAATAAGAATAGAGTGAGTTTGAGTGGAAAATGGATTTTCTCCTTGATAGCTCAAGCGATGTAATCGGTCTAAAACGCGCAGCACGGGACCTCACTGCCACTTCTCTTTCACTTACAACTCTGTTACGTCCAAAGCGATTTGTTCTCTATAGAATTCGATTTTTTGAAATTCGAAGAACTCGTGTTGGAACGTGCATAGAGTGCAGAATGTCACTTCTTTCGAAAGGTTACTTGTTGGATATCGAAAAGCAAAATAGTAGCAAAAGTTTGCATACATCCTCGTTTACATGTATGTAGAATACCACTGCCATCATCAACAGGATCCCATCAAATTTGTAAGGTGTAAAGGATGCTTTTTAATTTCCACGAACATGTTTCGTAAGCATTTTCGTAGGCATCCACGAGCTCACATAGGTTCACACGTCCTACTTCCACCCAAAATCGTCCCTTGCTGCTCACCAGCAACCACCTCTCAACATGAAAACCCCAATAGCAAATTCGAATTTTCGCTTCGAAAATCACAAATGTTTGTAGCTAGTTGATAGTTTGCAGCTGGCTTCGGAGATTTTTTTTTCGGTTTATTTCTTACTTCTAACAATTTGTTGTAGCTATACCCTTCTAACAATTTGTTGTAACTATACAGAAGGCGAGTGATGATTTTATTCATCTACTACACCTCCACCAATTTTTTAGCTCCCTTTTCATTATTTTGGCTAGACTTTTTTGCATTTCGAGTAGACTCCTGTCCAATATTAGGTTGCCCCAAAAATAATGAGCGCTTAAAACAATGAAGTTTTAGGTGCTCATAACTCCAGCTGAGGGAATGAATGGAGCTTTTTTTTTGAATCGCGATTAAGCTTAAGACATGCGCTACCTGAGTCCTCGTGCGATCAGGCAAAACAGTCTTAGTCTCTGCCATCTTAAAGACTTTTCTTCTGCCCAAAAGGGAAGAATGCCCGCCTTACTGTCAGTTTTGCCGTTGGCCAAGGAGCCATGTTGCAAGCAAATGCGAGCTCTTGGTTGCGAATGCTCTCCCAGAAAGATACATTCAGGTTTGAGCAATTGATGGTCATTAAAATCCCTAGATACAAGGGTATAATTCATAAAGGGGGGACGAAAACTCTGAAATAGTCTACAAACATTTTAGCAACTAGGTTGTGCACAACTAAGCTACTGATCGTTCTGCGTTTTTGTCAGTTAAACATGGCGAAAAGCCAGGCGAAGCGGAATTTGAACAAAAACATTGTAGATCGGTGCATAAGTGGTGGCACCGTTTACTTTAACACATCGAATACCCATTACAGCAAACTTTTCACGGCAGCTAGCCATATCTAGCCAAGGTAAAAAAATGAAAATGATAAAATGAAGTTTCGTCTAGCCCGTTCTAATGAGACAAATCCGAATATATTTCCGAAGCCTCGAAATCTTAGAAAAAAAAACTTATTTTTCAACATGGCCCAATTTTGGCAAATTGAAAAGATGCACATGTGCGGGAGGGAGGTGTCCTCACGGGTGCACTTCCAGTCGAAGAAGATTTCTCCGATTGAGGTATTCGATCTCTGGTTGGAATATTGTACCGGCCAATTTTTTATCCATTATGTCATCTCTTTGAACCTGCAGCGAAAACACTTTGATCTAGAAAATGCATATCAAGCAAGGTATACTGAAATTGTACCTCCGCTCTGATTAACTCTGGTTATTTTATTTCGGCTTTCTTCTTCGTATGACATCTTCAGTATATGTAGCGGAAATCCATTAGGAATGCTTTTTATGATAGTTTCATTTTGGGGGAATATCTCAAGTTTGAACCGAGTTATGCAACTTGGAACACGCAGCTTAAAAACAGTCGTTATTTTTGGGACAGCTTAATACATGGTTGCCCATGAACACCATTCTGTTTCTTTCTTCTTAAGGAAAGCGATGAGTGGCTAGAGGAAAAAGAAAAATCAAACAGATGATTTGCCAGAGCGGTGTCTACATGATGCCTTTGCATAAGGGTTTTGTACATTTTCGTAGTGGATTCCAAACCCCTTGGTAGGTCAGCTGAGGCTTGAAAATATGACAACATTTAAATTTTCGACCCTTTCCAGCAATATGTATCTGGAGTAATATATCATTAATAAAAAGAAGGAAATGATTTATCCAATTCCTGTTCACTTCCTACTACCGTCAATT
This sequence comes from Ancylostoma ceylanicum, assembly GCA_000688135.1. Classification (NCBI taxonomy): domain Eukaryota; kingdom Metazoa; phylum Nematoda; class Chromadorea; order Rhabditida; family Ancylostomatidae; genus Ancylostoma; species Ancylostoma ceylanicum. The sequence continues at coordinate 43,779 of JARK01000244.1, read as the reverse complement.
GGATGTACTTTTCTTGAATTTATCATATGTGATGGAAGGATATACAATTAGAAAATCATTTTAAAAAGAATACACTTGTAGCAAAGGATCTCTCTGCCTCGAGGTCCTCTTCGAGGTACTGAGGTTTGTTGAGGCTCCGTTTTTCGTTATAGGCTTCATTTGAGTAATCACTGAAGAAGGCGCGAGACTTCCTTGTAACATGGACACTTCACATTCACGTGTCATCTAAAAACACTTCATGATTTTACGTAAATGCAATAGTAATTCTGGGACGACTGCTTCACTCGCTCACCATTTTGACCTCTAAAAGCCTCTTCTGGATATTGCTTCAGCTGGACATTCAGACATTGAGGAAGCAGGATCTAATCTGCCAATGTGTTGCGGAGCGCCCCGTACGGTCTAACGATCTGCGCAGGCAGTTTCGATAGTTGCCTATCCATGTCAATGAGTTTGTTTAGGATGCTCGTTATGAATGGCTTGCCGGCTGCAGCATGATTAATCCTCGTAGGTGGTAGTCCTCTTTTGCATACGAGCCTCGCGGGGAGCCAATACTGTTGCGATCCTCCGAACGGCGCACACTCTTTTCTCGCGATGGATGGGCTCGACCCGTGTCAAAGGCTAACAGTTGCTGATGTTGGCCAGCGCAGCCAAAACACTGTTTTGTGTCAAGCTGACCCACCCCACTCTTACCGACCTCCGCTGTCTTGGTTTCGCATTTTGCCTCAAACACCTGGGGCAATTGTTTCTTTCAAACGAACTGGGTATCACTCCCAATGTATCCATCATAAGTCAGGATTCTCTCGCCTGCGTCTTTCTCCTGACTTTTTTATGAAGCAGCGAGAACACTACTTCTGCAGAACATTTGTGCGGGGCTAGCGGGCTGGCTAGTCTTGATCATATCTAGATTAAGAAGAGTCAACTTCATTCACTCGTTCTCAGTCAAGCTCACATGCAGACTCGTTTTCCTTCTCTATTCCGCACGTATCATTCGCGTTTTCAGACTTTGTACCCTTCTTACTCGGTTCTAAGAAAATGTGTAAATCCCAAGTATCCACCTTCGCTATCTGCTTGCCTTACCACCTTTGTGCAGCTCATTTCTTTTAATTTCCTTGTATTCAATCACTCATTCATTTGCATGTTTGTTCAGTTGTTATGCACGCACTCGCTTAAGTTTTATTCATTCAATCATTCACTCATGGCCTTCTTTCAAAAGCGAACATTATAGCAATTGTTCAGTTATTATGCACGCACTCGCTTAAGTTTTATTCATTCAATCATTCACTCATGGCCTTCTTTCAAAAGCGAACATTATAGCAATACATTATTTGAACTCTTTTTTCAAGCATCCCGTAGCTGTAGCTCTCTCTCCCGTACTGATCCTGACTGCAAAATTGGATTTTTGACGGAGTACGCCACTGCTGAGTTCTTAGCCTAGAAAATGACACCGATCAAGGAATGTGTAACAAAGAACATGTCAGCGAGGGCTTTGTAAAAACGGCGGGTTTCGAACGGCACTCTCTCATCATTCCTGATTTTACGTGACCCGTTTGCGTTCAAATATGTTGGCTGATTGTTGGTGATATATGATACAATGCTGGAGTAGCTAGGCATCCTGAAAAGGCAAAACCTGCTGCTGAACCTAGAGAAGGAACACTGATAAGTCTTGCTTTACGAAGTAGCACTTTCCCGATAAAAGAAGATCTAATTAGCTTTTCTGCACACTAAAGAATAGCATGCTTTTCTTGATGAAACGACATGTCAAGTTACCTGTTGAAATGCATAGACTACTCCGGTAGAGTCAAAGTTCTTTTGGACGAATTCTCTCGCATAGTAATCGCTCAGAAAAAGAACGCAAACTTTCGAGCATAGGAAGCACTTCCGGGGTATTAGCAAGTGTAAAAATGAACAGCGATTTGACGAAATAGCGAAAACCTTCCCGTTACAATTTTGTGACCAATACGCTATGAACTGACGCACGGAATCCGTCCATCTTTTCGATGACAACAGTACTTCGTACAGGAGGTTACAAGTTACACACACGTTTCAGTAGTCTTTCGCAAATCTGACTCAGACGCAGTGAATTAATGGCAGTGCAATCTGGAAAAGCTGCAGCCGTCACCTGCTTGCAATCCGCTGAAGCTCTTGAACATCAGCGTTTATAAATTTGCTATGCTGCAAATATTCTCAAGAGTAGTGTCCGTGTGAAAGCAAGATTTATTCGAGCTCGTGTTGCTGAAAGGCGTAGATTGTGGAGGTTCCATCCCCCCTCCCCCCAGCCTTCAGTATGTGATAAGAAATATGTCAGACAGCTGTGTTGGCTCAGACACTGTTTTTTCTGTATAAAAAAATTTCCAGAGTCTATGAAAGCTCAGTCTTAAAGATGTGGAAATGCGTCTTTGTGAAAAACTGACTGGAAGTGCAAAAACTCATCAGACAAGCAGCTAAATCTTGTCCAAGAAGTAATTTGGCTTATAGCCAAGTATTAGCATTCCAGGTGAATTTGCGTTCAGAAATGAAGTTTGGGAATACATATTTGTGTGAACGACTTTTTGAAGAGCATTAGAGAAGCATAAATGACAACGACACCTTATCACACTTGGACCTAACTTACTGCATTTGCTCAGATAGGAACTCAGCGTTCTTCTGCCATTTTTTCCAAGGCCTAGTTTGTTTTTTTTTCTTGAAGTTTCGCAAGTCTTTAGGACAAATTTCACAATTAGCGCGAAGCTCACTTTTTCGAGTTGTTCTTCGTGGAGGTATACCTTGAATTCTTCGTGCAATGCTCTTTATTCTTATGCCCACTTAGACGTGCACAGTTAACAAAAACTCCTCTTGTTGGGATACATATGAGGATTTAACGCTATTAATGTGGTATGAACTGCCCGAAGTAAATACGCCGTAGCGTCCGATTTGCAAGTTTTTTGAACGGTTTTCTCATTTTTTGCATCTGCACTGCTACTTTTAACGCGTCTTAGCTTCAGTGCTGCTGCTCCCCCTAATCCTATTTCTTTGTTAGCCGTTGTGTTTGCCAAATTCTCTTTTTCGGGAACTTGTCCACGGAATCGTTCCCCTCAAGACAACGCCTCCATAATAAGGGGAGCTCCGAAAACTCGATGCGGTTTTCGCAACAAGTATACATGCGTGTTACAACAATGTATTTGCTCGGGACGAGTCATACGCTTGCCTCGACCGCGCTGCTGGTGGCCGACCATCAAACATCTGCTGTGTAATCCTCTCCATCAAAACCCGGGTTTCGATTGGTCCTCTCAGTACTATACTGCTTACTTATTAGTCGAAGTTACTTTCTGCCTTTTTTTTTTTGAAATTCACTGCACTCTGCAATGTATTGTGTCAGTTCTGAGCGTACTTGAAACTGTTTCTTATCACGGGTCGAAGGTGGTTTGTTACTACATTCACGAATCCTAATCCAGCAGAGGTGCTAACTGCTCAGCGATTTTCCCTCGGTTTACTTCCCGCATTTGCCTACGACTAAGCGGGGAAAGCATCGCGTATTCCTCGATGCAATTTCACGATAGTAAACGAGTAGTAGTCAGGAACAGTCTAATGATAGCACGGCGGCTGGCCACTTGAATGTCGACCTGAAATATTCATTAGTTAACGAGGCTAACGATGTTAGAAGCCTCTTCTTAACATGCACGACCCATCGGCGGGAACTGCCGCGGTGAGTTAGCTTTTTTCACAAATTTCCCGTTAAGAATGTACGCAGACTTTTCGTTTGCGTCCGAAACAAAGTACACCTATCCATCAATTCGTAAGTAGGGGGTCACTCCTGAAATTTACTCCGTTTTACGGCTCCTAAGGTCACCACGCAGTAATGAGGTCAGCCATGTAGTTTACAGTATGCTATGTCATTAATATTGTCATACTGTCGCAGTCGACGCAATTAGCCGAATGCTATCTCATTACTTCATCTCAAATTTAGCCAATATGTTCACCTAATGAGGGACAAGTAGCGCTGACGGCCGCTCGCAATGCGATGCTGTGCAGGCTCTATTTGATCTCATGATTTCTCGCTTCACACTACGATACAATAACACATTACCCTTCTGCTGAACCACCTTCTGGGAAGAGAAGATCCGTCCACACGACTGCAATTGTCTAATTATGACAAGCGCCTTCAGTTCCATACCGCTGCCTCTTTCGAAGCACGTTATCCGCAATATGGTAGGTTTAACGCACTCTCCCAAACAAATTTCTCGTGACGTAAAGTTCTTGCCAAACCATGGCTTGTCATCCAAATCCACGCTACCTCACGCGTTGGCGTCCATGCGCGCTGCTCATGATCTCCAGAAGTAACATATTCCATAATTTTTGACGCAATGAGCGATTTCAACCGTAAACTCCACTTAACTTTGCATTAGTAGTGAATAGATTATAAAAAAAAAGTCGCTGATTCTTCTCATGAGCCTCAAGAGGGCCCCATTTCTAAGATTTTCTGGTGCACCGGGTCAATCTGGATAATTTTTACTTACGATCCTTTGACAACTTTATTAGGATGCTACCAGCTACATATATCTAGCGGCTTTTGTCCAAATCTCCTACAGTCTGGTAGCATACACAGGGCCCATGATCTGACATTGTCCGCAACTACGTCCGCTTGATTTCTAAGCCTACTTCACTATGTTTTGATGTGAATTTGGTATCATTCCTTCCATTTTGGCGTGCTGCATCCATCTCCTTCAAAAGGAATTCTGTGGCGTTCTCCAATCGCTGGAAACAAGTGTGGTCGTAGTTGCGGACAATGTCAGATCATGGGCCCTGTGTGCGCTACCAGACCATACTTTGGTATGCAGATAAGTTGCTAAAATCGAGGTCCTTAAGAGAAGAAGGGCATTCTGCTTCCTTTCCCACTTGCTTATCGCCCCTAAATGGCACCAAGGGTGAACGCTGACAAGTACTTATGGTTAGGACAAAATGAAAACTGGATAATTTTTGACTAATTAAATGAATAATCAAGCAAACGATTCAAAAAAGTCGAATATCAAAGAAATGAGTTCAGCTCGTTTGACGCTTTTCCCACAACTGCTTTGCTCTCCTTTTCTTGGACATTCAAAGTCGACCACTTGAAATCGACTATTCTAATTCGAAAGTCCATTTGGAAGCAAATTTATGGCTCAAATCAGCTGATCGCTCGCCTAGATTCGTCACGAATCGAGCCGCCGTGGCACATGCTTGTATTACACATACATGTAGTACGAGATCAACCGCGTGTTGGCTCGCCAACTTCGAGTCCGGTCGTAGTCAGTCGCGGAAAACGTAACGCGTTAACAGAGCTGCGCCTAACGTTGCAGAAACTGCTCGCTATCGTTTGAGCAAGTGCTCGAAAACAAAGAAATTCGAGGCGGATAACGTGCTCGTGGGTGAACTTGTGACAACCTGGGATCGGCCAACATTCGCTAGTCCAGAAGGAGTGTCAAAAGTTCTACCATATGGCGTTTTCCGCGTAAGTTCTCCTCTGCGAAATCAAAGACCTCAAGCACCTGGGTAGTGTTTTAATTAGATGTTTGAATTGAAACTCGGCCATTCCGTACATTTTGTGACAAGGCTGACACTCGGAAAAGTTGAATTCATTGCACCAGCTGCTAGTCAGAACTCTTCTCTACTTTCATCCCTGATTTCTCTAAACTCGTCTAGTCTATCGTTATTGTACTAAGAGCATTGCTCTAGAAACCCGAAAAGAAATGAGGAGCTTATAAAAAAACCTCGAGTTCCTGTTCTACACTCTACACCTGATGCTTTACCATTAAGCCTTTTTCTTCAAATTTTGGGGTGATGGACCTTTGGCAAGCGAAAAAATTCAGATCGAGCGATCACTCTACTACCTATAGTCGTCTAAACGGGTTCCGATTTCTTGTAGGAATAGGTATACAATTCCTTGTTCGGGGACTTTTTGTGCTACAATTTTTAAAATGCGCCTTACTTCGCTCCGGAAGCTCTTGCTTTTATCTCGTTTTCATTTAAATTACAACCACCTCAGATCAGAATGTAACTGGATATCCTTTTTCTTTCATTTTCTCTCCTGATCTCGCCACTGGTGAAATAGACTATTACGGCGAAACCATTATTAAGCTAAATATATCAGCGTTGGAGCGACAAGCACAGACTTCTCCCGTTTTTTGTGTGTGATATATCAGCAGATCCTCAACCTTCTCGGCGCCTCGAGTTCTGATTAAGCCAAGAACAGTTTTTTTTTGGAATTATTATCAATCAGAGTTCAAGATATCTCAAGAACGATTAAATCGCTAGCTTTAAAAACATCGAAAACAGGGGAGCCTTGCTGTTTGGCTCACACCTGCTAGAAGTCACACACCTATTTCTTCTATTTGTTGCTGAAATTCCTTTTCCAGGCAATCATAAGGGGTTTCTCACATTCCATTTTTCCAGGAGCTTGTTTCTTTTTAGGGCTGCTTTCCGAAATGACCTCAAAACGAAATTTGGGATGGGCTCTCTTTTCAAGCCAAATGCGCCAATAAGCTGTAAACAAATTTATCATCATTACCTTTCTTCTACTCACGACTTGTAGTAATTTTGATTGCACTAAAGTAATGAAGAGGATTGCCAGCTATACATGTCTTGAGCCTGAGGTCGGACGCGGCGCAGCTTCTACATAGCTGAGAGGCGTTAATTCAGTAAGTGCGGTTTGAGAGTGTCTACTTAAGTATGGGGCAGTCGATGGCAAACATTCCTTCAGTGGCATCTGCTTTAAACTTTCACCTCTTTTCTCCTCCCTATTTTGTTCATTATCTGCTATGGATGAAGCAGAGCTATGCGTCGTAGAGGTTTAGCATTGCAATCACGCAACTTCAGCTTCGGCAGAACATTAACTTGAGACTTTCGACAGAGAATATTCTTGGACAAAGGTCCCGTGACTAATGTTTGCGTGAGGTTAGGCGTAGAGAAAGTCTGGAAGAGGTCTCACTTCCAGGCCGATTGCTTTCATTGAAATTTTTTCACTACGCCGGACTAGTGTCAAGTACGACGATGCTCACGGGCGATGGCTTAGTCCCCCGGGCAGCGGACCTGTTCTGAATCGATTTTCAACGAGCTACATACCCAAGAAGCATTTTCGGAGGCAACATAGTAACAATCCTCTCGCACCACTAACAGACGGTCCAGAACAGCTCCAGTCCGGGTTACTGACTCTGCTCTTGTATTGAGAAGAGCACCGTTCTCTAGTGGGGCGTTTACTGGTTCCACCTAAAGCGCGTATTTTCACATATTGAAGGCTATGGTCTAGTGGTGTGCCGGAACACGACTTGAAATGCTAGCAGACTTTGCATTAAGTCGAGTTCCGCATCAATCCTGCCAAATTGACGTTCGATTGAGTTCTTGCGCAGCCATCTAAGTGGAGAAAACTTTCAGGAACGCGAAGCTGAAACACACATTGCTGCGGAATTCGCAGGCATCGCCGTTTAAAGAACTCACTTTGCTCGGAACAAGTAGCTCATCTTGGATATAGTTCAACCAATTGCCATTTTCGACACGCAAACTTCAAAAAATGTTGCCCACATTGGTGCAAAAACAGCGTAAGACGTCAACCAGCTGCATGCTGGAAGTATTCCAGAACTGCGCTGTTCCTTTGAGTTTCAGCTTTATCGGAGGATGTGGCTCAATAGTATGCGAATATGCGAATAACACCTCCTGTCGCAGGGATTCCACCCTGTTTACGACATTAGCAGATTCTGAACCTCCTCCACACACTTATTCCAACTATGTGAATAAAGTGCTTTAGGAATGTGCTCACTTCGCTTTGCAGAGCTTGACCGTGAACAAGTGCACGAACAGCTTCGATTGGAAAAACAAAGCGATCAAATGTGTTAAAACACATCCGCATTCACACCTTAGGGGTACTCACAAGTATACTTAAGCACATAACACAGGAATCTTTACTGTTATTGGGCCTGACCGCAAGGGAGAAACATATTTTGTAACATGCGTCATATTTAAGTGCATCCCTTACAGCCAATATTCTCACCTAAAGGTGAGCCACAAGTGGCAAGCGTCACGGGAACCCCACTTAAGAACGTAGTTCTCGCATTACTGCGATGAGTCGTGCACACTGCAGTGATCAGCACCTTCCGAAGAAGATCGTTATTACGTAAGAATCTCGAAGATGAGAGGTGAAGAGGAGCGTGTTTTTGAGGTGTGTTTGGTTGAGAGGGAGCGAGTTATAGTTTGACATATTGCTCGCAAAGTAAACTTTAGCGTTAGAATGGCGGGCGCAACGCCGACAGAATCTCATTTCCCTTGTTCTCACTTTGAAAGATTGATCTCAAATTGAATTGAGTGCAGTCTCCAGCAGGCAGAGAATCTGTGATGACGGCAGTGCCTACAACTAACATTGTTAGCAGAGCGTCGAGGCGCTCTTCTCAATTATGCAGCCAAACCGTGACCTCATCTTAGCCATAGGGCCCGGAAAGTGTCTTAGTCGCCTCGCCCACATCGGCAATCACTACGCGCCGAGAGTGTGTTGATTGCGATTGGGAGCTTGCGCTTTTCCTACTCGACTAGTTAGCGTCTCTTCTCGCTGATTTACTATGAGGGTTAGAAGACTTGACAACACCCATCTCTCCCCATACTCGCGCTATCTTCATTTTCAACGCTGGTCGTCATGTTTTTCTCTCTGCTCTTCATCCTCCTCATTACAGGGTAGAGAAAAGCCACCTCCGCACTGCCCGGGGACCCAGGCGTAACGGTGTCCAACCCGTCTACTTCTCTTTTTTTCGTCCCGTGTTGTCGCATATCACGAGGTTTGACTCCTGCGAATTACTGAGGGAGCTGGTGCGTTGCGCTCGAAGTGAAAAAAGCGTGCCAAATGCTGTTGGCACGTTCGCATACTACTTGGCGATACGTGGTAAATACCAGCAGGAGAAAAGTCTACAGATTATATTGACTGTGGGCACTAACACATACATATGCTCATTCATATGTGTATCTATTTTCATCTAGCCATGCATGCACTTGTGTATGCAACGTTTAGCGAACTGATCGTATACATAAACGTGCCAAGCGTCGTATATTTGCTGGTGAATTTCTGGAGACGTTGAACATCTCACTTTCTGAATAAGCGGTCTAAGTGCAGTGCACAAAAATCCAAGTTCAGTCCACCTATTCTGTCCACATCCGTAGAAAGTTGTCATTTTTATTCAGTAGAAACTCCGCTTCTTCTGCTGGTTCTTTCCTGATTCAATCCTACCCTTTCCCTTTGCTAAAGATGGTTCAGCAGTGCCCTTTCATGATGATCTCTTTCACCTACTTTTCTGAGTATTTTTTGGCTAATTCAATGTTGATAACATCACAATTCTCAACTTCTTATGCGAAAGCTGTACTCTGATCTATGCCAAAACAGTTTGGTTAGTTTAGCGTCACACCCCAGTTTAAACACACCACAAAGCATTAACTCTTGTTTAACCCTTTTCGACTTTACATGATATAGAGTACTACTGGTTCCCTTTGGCTTTTTCACCCCATTTCCGGGGCTTCACTTCGATTTTTCTTGAATTCGGCAGCTTCAGCTCTACTGGCATTGGATCATGCGGCGCGGTCGGCCCAACAGCTGATCTCCGATCAGTCTGGCGTTTTCGTAGGGTTTTATCGCTTTTTTCTTTGTATAGTTGTTATGAAAACAAATAAGATCAACTGTGAGATGGAACAAGCGATGAACCTTGCCGAAGACATCGGATCGAGCGTGATTCAGCTGTTTGCCCTACCGCGCTGCGTGCCCAATGCCAGCAGAGCCGCCATCGCGGCAAACGTACTGTCGAAACGAATCTACTTAGTTGTGTCATTAAAGGTTGCGCCCACGAAAAATTTCGACATCGTGATTTTGACGTCACCTAATGTATTTGAGTGCATCGAACACCGTTGAACATCTGAAACTTGCTAAAACTAAGAAAACTGTTTTTTACGGGGTCATGCTCACTACTTTGCCACAGGTAGGATCGAGATGACCGGGCCCTGAGGTGTAGACCGATAGGAGAAAATAGTTGATGCTGTTTTTTCGCCACCCCTTTCATTCACTTATCCAGATTGTTTACCTTTTTTGGAGAAGACTGAAGGAAATAATAATTTGGAAAAGCGCAGCAAAAGACGTACAAGCTAATTAGGCAGAAAGAAACTCGAAAATGATACAAAAATAGCATATCAGGTCAGAATTGGATTTCGCAAGAAAATTACGCAATGAGCGAATAGCCAGTGATGTTCGGGAAGATGTAGGAAGGAAATGGAATTTAGCCTGCAGAAGCAACAAAAAAGAAGAAAAAGATGCTATAGATGGAGTTAGGGAAAACACAAAATGATTATGAAACAGCTGATATCTGACATCATTCTTGGAAGGAATTGCTCCAGGAAGTAATTGCAGCTCTGGTTTAGCCGCGACAACTCGCGCCGGCGGGCTGAGTTGGACTGTTGAACAGGAGTTGTACTAGTAGGATTTCAAGGAGGGGTGTTTTTCAAACAACGCTTCGGCCGCACTATCCCAGTTGCCCGGTGTATGCCTGAGGATCGAGAACACTCAAAAGCTGGGAGACGAGGGTTATCGTGGGTGCAGCCGTTAACTGCGGTACTGTGCACTCTTCCATGATGCGGGCCTTATACTTACTTAGCGTTTGTGAGGTTTTGTAATGAGTTCGCCTCTCTAGTTCTTCATTGTGTTTTGGCAGACCGTGTGTTTGGCCCCGGTCTATTTCCGCTAGCTTCATTGCGCAGCGCATCGGTACAGCATTACGAAGAGAATTATTCTCCGACCTTATTCGGTATCAAAGCGTTCCGATGTAGATGCCCACTGTCAGATATCGTTGCACACGCACTCGAAGCGCCTATCACCCAGCGAGTTCCATAGGCAGTTTGACTCGGGAGAAGGCTGGCCTTGTCTTGCAACGTACTGCTTCTGCGTTTCCGCTGGAGTGTGCAAATAATCCCTTCAATCATTTGATTTTGACCCTGATTTTCCTGCTTAGAATAGGACGACATGACCCTGTGCACTAAAAGTTCGAGATTCATTAATGAAAGTTTCTACACCGAATTGTGCTAGCATTGAGAGAGCCATTACGCGAACAATCTCGTTGTAAGTCACATCCCTATTCACTATCCAGACCGAAGTGTGCTCGAATACTTGAATGGTAGGATAATCAATTATTTCAAGTCCTCGAACCATGCACATTCATCTTCGTGCAGAATTTATAGCCCAAATACCGTTGTATTATATAATGCATGAGTGGCCTCCGCCAACAAATTTTAGTAGACAGCAATCAGGCCACACACAAATTCCGTCGATTTTATGAAAAGCTGTTTGCAACACTATTACTGACATAAACATTTAATTCTTAAGTTCGTTAGATCCACATGAAATGAGCACTGCTTTTGTAACGAGCAGGTTGATGAGGGATGTTTTCGAAACATAACCGAGGGCTTCCTTGCATAGTCAACCTGAAAAGTTGGCGAAAACATTTAAGCCATTGACCGTGCAAGGTGTTTATCATAGTCGTGATATTAGAAATCTCAGCAGTTCTGACCTACACGCATGCACATCTCCCGTGCGATGCGGCAAGCTTTGGCAGCGAACCAGTGAAGACCTCAGTATAACTAGTGTGACGTGCCGCACGCAGCGAGACGCGTGCATTGGTTCTACTCAGACCACTAATATTTCGTGTAGTCGTTAGGAAGCACCCTTGTGGACATGTCTTGATTAAAAATTGGGTAAGATGACATCAATAACAATGTAACAAGTCTGTTCTTTCTATTAGGCGAGACCTGTGAGCAGGTCTTGGTGCAGGTGCGCCGAAAATTCTGCAAAGTGCATGGACGTACCTTTGAGGGGTTTGGGCAAAGACGACGAGGCGCACCTATGCGAAACTCCAGCACTAGAGTCCTTCTTGTTATAACTTGCTCAAACGCAGGTGAAAAGGAGCGTGGCCTAGGGCCTTCTCAAGCTGGAGGTTCCTGTAAGTTCGAGGAGGTCACCAACACTGAGCAAGACCGTCCAACTTCAGAAGTCGGTGTTCCGTTGATGCGCGCAACTCGTCGCGGCGATATTGGCAAGCATTTCTGGTGCGCACCTTTGCAGTCCTTACCAAATCCATCGCCCCGTGCATGGGCCAATGGACTTTTTCAATCCTCATCTGCACATCTACACAAATACATACACATATGTATGTAGAGCTCCAATTTTATACTGTATTCTATTCGGGGTTCTTTTGTGTGAAAAAGCAGACACACAGACGTTGCGCGCTCATTTGGCGGGAGATGTCATGCAATCAACACTCCCTCGAAGCTCGCAGAAGGGAGTATGCGCTCTGCGATTTGATTAACATTCAGATCCGATTTGTGCGTAAACATAACAGAGAGTAATGAACGAAGCCATGCTGATTGACAGACATAACAACATTACGCTTTTTGTACATCGTTCCGTAATAGCTCCAACTGTTTATTCGTCGTACTCAAAACAGTCGAGTTGATTAATTTCGCTGCGAACTTGGCTTTTTCAAAGGGGGTCCTGTCTGTTTGTCCTCTGGCAAACAACTCCGGCATGACCAAACCTACTCGCTTGTACTTTCGTTTCGCGTAATTACCATTTCTCCACCTTAATCCCTAGAGGAAGATAGCGATTTGCATAAACTATGCTCAGCAGCAGTATTTCTCCTCTTATCGTGCTATACCGTCTTATGAAAGCTCATTTGTCAATAACACGAAAGTAACCGCCCTCAGTTAGCCATGATTTGTTTTTACTCGTGAACTTTTCAGCATACAAACCTCAAGAAATGCGAGCGACTGAACCACGTATCTCGCTATCCTGTGCATCCTTCGAGTGCTGCTCCACACGGCACTAAGTTCTCAAAGACATACCTCAACAAGGAAAGGAAGGTTGGCAACTTTGAATCGGATTTTGCTGTCAGTGAGTGTAGGTGCGCCAGGGGCGTGTGCTCGCAAAAGGTGCTATTGTCGGACAAAACGTTGGGGGTTTCTTTTTGGCTACAAACAAAATTTAACTTCTACCTCTTTGAAATAGCTAGATTAGTGCAATATTTGCCCACACGAGTAGAAGCAACAGCTACCTTTTGGTTCCAGCAAGAAGCGACTCCTCTTGAGACATGCGCACTCAAAGAAGTCTGTAATATTCTGGCTACATGCTGCATCCCAAGACTTACAGGTCATAATGCTAGGGCTATAATGCCGCTTAGAGCGTCACTATACTCCGTGTGGAGTATAGAACCGTACGGCGCCATCAGTAGCGACATCGACACTAATACCTAAGGATTTCTGGCGAGCCGTCCCTCGCGTATCGGAACTGATGTCGCCTACGTCACAGTGACGTGGAGTGCTATACTCAACGAGTACTTTGGCATCAGCCTTACCTATCCTAAAACTATTTGACACGACAGAGTCGCAGTGTGTAACCATGCGTATTGACATGGTGAATACAAGTCGGAAACGTCTTCTAGTACAACCTACGTCCGTCATTGTAGCTTTGCGAGCCATAGTGAAAGGGCGAGGGGCAACGGCGGGCGGGGCACGCTGATCGTCCCAGTAGTAATCAAAATTCACTTGGATTATTTTCTTCTCTCTTGATATGTTCCGGGTATTAGAACACATCTGAACTTGTCGCTTATGCAGCTTTCAATCGAGGTACAATACACGAAAATTGAATGCTGTTTCACGCGAGGAACTGTCAAAGACAATCTATGATCCGCTAGGACAAAGCACCCTACGGCAAGTGGCAAATGAAGTGTAACAGCGACTAGACGACGCGCTTCTATAGTGCCAGAATAGTGCTACTACTAAGGACGCTAATAAGCGGCTTCGGAGGTCTCACGCGAGGAATCCTAATGGATGGCGAGGAATCCCTTTCAGCGACAAAAAGGAGTAGCGCGAGGGTGCATGCATCAGCATGCATGGAACGTTTATTACCATGTTGAACATGAATACAAATGAACTCTATGAATCGATAACAGAACCACTCTTGAGTTTGTCCATTCTCAACGATGACGACCCGAACTTCCTGTAAAAATGAAAGACGAGGGTGAGGGACGCTTTGCTCGTATAGATTTGCCCAGCATAGGCAAACCCTGTGAAGGAAACGCAGAAGCACCTGCTAAGCCCACCGTACCGGAGTTGTCTGTGGGGTGCTGCAGAATAGTATCCTGTTAGAAACTAGTCCCGAAAATTGGGCTTCGCGATTCCGCAACGGACTCATCGTCATAGGTTCACCGACTTTCGCACACTGGAATGGCCTAGTTGTTTAACGTGTGAAACGGAGTGTGCATCATCGTGGGGGAAGAAGGGGCGTAACCAGACGCCTGTGATTGGCGCTCTCGGCCGCCCGTCACGCCCACCTATTTGAGTCGTACGGCGTTAAGCACAAATAGACCATGTACCATGGGACTGACGCCGTTCGAGATTAAACGGATGAGCGTGGCAGGCGGTCCAAGTGCGCCAATCAGAGCAGCCTGGTTACGCCCCTTCTTTCACGATGGCACACACCCTGTGAAAAGTTGAGGAAGACTACTCCAGCTAATCGAGTCAGACTTCGGCAGCAATTACTTGCACATCAAGACAGACCTTGTAAGAACGAAATAAGCATTTTTCATATCTGGCCATACATCAACAAAAAAAAACTACAACCAACAACGATTCTCGCCGGCAGTCGTTGTGGGTGAAGGGTGGTTAGTGTCTGTTTGGAGTGAAATCAGATCAAGCGGATTCCTCGCTCCCGTCAGCTGGGTGAATTTACCCTCAGGCCCAGTGAGCCGAAGGGTTCTTTGCCAGTAGCGTTGTGAAGCATGGAAAATGGGCCTCTACACTCCGTCAACCGGAGCATATCAAGCGAGGAAGTGGGTAACAGAGATATATCAGATTGCTCCAAGGGAAGACATGTATGAATACGTCTACCTGGAACGGTTGCTCAATATGAAAAACAACCTAAGACCACAGACAATCAGGAGAGGAAGAGCCGCCGGTTGAAACACTTGAACTAATACCACCGTTATCCCTGCCCCCTGCTATGGAAGCAGAGCCTAGGCTTTGGCAAAAGCGCCTGCGAAGCAACTGAAGACCACACAGTTATCAATAGAACAACCCTTGGTTGGATTCACGCTGCTCAGGCAACGTATCAAAGGGCTACACAAAGCCGACATTCGACGCCTTTCCACAGTCGCAAACGTTCTTGAATACGCTAACAAATTAAAACGTCGATGGAACAGCTACTATGAGAAGGAGCGACTGCCGATGGAGCAGAGCTGAAATAGAATGGTACGCCATTGGAAGAAAATCCCTTGGCAGGCCTATGACATCGTTGAGCGACTCTCTTTCATGCCGATACAACGTCATTAACGACTGAAAAAGTCTTGTTAACTGGTCAGCATGAGTCCACGTCAAAAATGGAAGACATGCTACTATCCACAACAAGGCAACTGCCGCGTTCGAACAGCAGATCAACCAGGTGACCAAGTAATTTGATTAGCATTCCACTCCGCTAGTTCCTATGTTAGGTGAGTGGATGCATACAGATGGAAACTTGAATGATCGGGACCCGCTTGCACAAGCCATACCCCAGGATCAGTTGACACTGAAAACACAGTTGACACTTAAAACAGTGATGTGTGCATAGGCGCAGACAATCAGAGTGCTAAGACGCAGACACACAGTTTGAAGTCTACCATATCGTGATAACAATTTATCACAATCGATTCACCGATCTTCTAGGAGTTTTAAGCTAGCTTTTGCGCGAGTTCTACATACCGTTGGAGGGAGCCCTTTGAAGAAAAAATCAAGTGACTGATTGTGATATCTGAGTCCAAAAAAAAAAAACAAAATTGCGGAAATATGACGGCATTCGACTGACTCTACTAGCGGGGTGTTCGCCTTTGTTGTCTACTTCGTACTTTTGTACCCACTACTTGCACTTTGTGGGTCTTCTATGCTTTAAAAATAACACAAGAGGTACACAGCTGTTGCCCCTCCACTCTGAAGTTATACCCTATGTGTTTTTCAGTAATTACTATATTTACCGGTTCTAAATGCATTTAAATCGTCAAACACATGACTTGGGCATTTCAGCATGAATAGAGTGGCCTGCGTACTTTACTATTA
Organism: Ancylostoma ceylanicum; assembly: GCA_000688135.1. Lineage (NCBI taxonomy): Eukaryota > Metazoa > Nematoda > Chromadorea > Rhabditida > Ancylostomatidae > Ancylostoma > Ancylostoma ceylanicum. The sequence goes on along the minus strand of JARK01000244.1, from coordinate 27,672 downwards.
CTATCTTTTGGTGAATACAAAACTAGGTTCGTTTCAGTTCCTGTCAGCCGGGATGTTGTTGTACTACTTGGCGGCCATATTCAAAGGTCTTCATCCGCGGGTTGACGACGACTTCGTTGATAAATTGAATTATCACTATACGTCAGCGATAATTTTTGCGTTTGCAATTATTGTCTCTGCGAAGCAGTACGTGGGTAAGTTGCAGAGATCTGTGAAGCGTTGTATGTGGGAAAGGAAGTGTGACTGAGCTCTGTGATTGGCTAATTAACTCTCCTACCCAATCATCACAGAGCTCGGCCACACCGCCTCCCCCGCATCTGCTGCCTTCTGAAGAATCTGTTGTATCTTCCACAACCAATGTTCCCAAACACATCTGTTTTTAGGTTATCCTATCCAATGTTGGGTACCGGCACAGTTTACTGATGCATGGGAGCAATACACCGAGAATTACTGTTGGGTTGAAAATACCTATTATTTGCCTCTTACTAGTGCATTTCCTCTTGAATATGGGGATCGAAGGTAATTTAGTAGTATTTTTTTACAAAAGCTTCCATAACAGCTGCCACCAACGAATTTACGCAACTTTACTGTCAATGTCACTCGTTTCAGAGCACGCCAAATCAGCTACTATCAATGGGTTCCGTTCGTGTTAGCTTTGGAAGCACTTTGCTTTTACATTCCTTGCATAATGTGGCGCGGGCTGTTGCATTGGCACTCAGGTTAGTGAATGAAAGTTTCCTGAGCAAAAATTTTGTATTTGCAATATTCGAGGACCTGAGGCCAACCATTCTTCTTTTTGGAGTTACGCTCTTCATAAAGAGGAGTCCTTTCACCCTAATCCGGGGAACTTCATCCATGTATGAGATAGATGTAGTGCTATCAATTCCCTATCAAAAACTTTTTGAACGTTTCGCCATCGCTCACTCCATCGCGCGGGATTTTGATAGACACCAAAAGTTGAAGAAAAGTGAAGAACCAACTAAGATGATGAGGTGACCGCACTGCACCTCAGAGCGTTGCGTATCGCTGGTCCAGTAAAGGGGCTTTCACACTTTTGCCGCTGCGACTTCGGCGCCACCGCTGCAAAAGTGGGTGCGCGACAAAACTTGTCACCTCGTCAAAAAAATATGCAAGCTCTCGCTGGCGGGTCCTCGCCGCGGCGACGCCCCCGCGACATCGCCGGCCTATGCTTAACCATGGGCGACTGCCGCCGCGGCAAAAGTGTGAAACCGCCTATAGGCGACTGCCGGCAAAAGTGTGAAAGCCCCTTGACCCTGTTCCAGGGAGTACATGGGTGCACTTCGATTGTATTTTCAATTAATCTATATAATTAAGACCTGTACGTTCTTAGGACTTCATTTACAAAGAAAAGAAATTGAAGTGAGACTATATCTTGAGGAAGTAAATTCAGGGATCAACGTGCAATCGTTAACGCAAATGGCATGCGATGCTCGCATGATGGATGCAGACGCTCGGGCGGCGACTGTCCAAACAATTGCTGGGCACATGGAAGACGCTCTTGAAATTCAACGAGAAGTGCGTCTTTAAATCTCACACAAGCAAACAGTGCTAATTCACTGAGCTATTGAAAATATTTAAGGTCACCGACGTATCGGGTCTCTGCGTTTCAAAGCGATGGGGGAATTACGTCACGTGCTTATACGTGTTCATTAAAATGCTGTATTTAGGAAACGTTGTATTACAAGTGAGCCTTCGATTCTGTCCGCGATCACCATTCACAGTTGTCTAAATGATGTGTTTAGGTTTTTATTTTGAACAGTTTTCTGGGTACCGATAACTTGTTTTATGGCTTTCATATTTTGAAAGATCTCCTGAACGGTCGGGAATGGGAGGTCAGCGGCAATTTTCCCCGCGTGACAATGTGTGATTTTGAGGTAACTTTCTTCCGCTTTTCTTTACTTTCCAGTTTCTTTAATCCTTGATTGATACGAGCAAATGACTAGTGTTCAGGTACGCGTGCTGGGAAACGTTCATCATCACACTGTTCAGTGCGTGCTCATGATTAATATGTTCAACGAAAAGATATTTTTATTCTTATGGTCAGTTTACCCAATTTTCAAATAGTTGTCCTCCGCTGAGCTTGAGTAAACTGCCTATTTCAGGTTTTGGTATTTTATGGTGTCAATAGTTTCGATCACCTCTATGTTGCACTGGATACTCATTTCATTTCTACCTGGCCAAGTTAGTATCAAATAACTCGAATCTTAACAAATATACGGGAACCTGTGCCTTCTCAAGCTTGGAGGAGGCTAGAGCAGCGGCTTTTGCTTCTCGCCTTGGTTTTCTTTTAATAGGCGAGCCATGTAGATTGTATCCTTCGTTCCGCAATTGCCTATGAAATCACAATGGTTCGTGGATACACGGACGATGTCTATTCGATAGTCGATCATGCATTCGAATATCTTTATGCTGTAAAACAGCAGACGTATCGATTGATAGTTCGCACAATCCGAAGGCTTGCTTTTCTCTTCTAGACCAGGGTTGTGGTGCTCCTCCACAAAAATCCTTAGAAGTCTTCCTCTGCGATGATCTTGTTGAAGATCGCCGTTAGCCATCCAGCTGAGTTCCAATGGCTTAGCTTCCATAGTTCCGCCGACACATCATCAGGATCTGTCGCTTCCCTGGCTTCATGCGTTTCAGCGTAGTCTGGTTCCGTTCATTGGATGGCTTAGTTCTTCTACTGAGATGTTCTCGAAGTAGTAACACCACCTCTTCGTAGCCTCTCCGTGATCCACTTGGAGGTCACAGTGATCGTCGTCAACGGAATAGAACTTTTCGGCGTGTTCGGCTTGCCGCTGGCGAACCTTCACTGTTTGGTAGACGAGGAGTTCTCCTCTATACCTCGCATCTAGCTCCTTGCTGGAGTTATCGTAGTAGGCAGCTCTTATGGAAGCCACAACCTTCTTCGTTGCTCTCTTCGTTACTAAGTAGCTGTCAACCGCGTTGTCATGAAAGAATACCTGGAATGGACGTTTCTTCTCGCGTACCTTCATCTTCACTTCTTCCGTCCATGGCCACACTTTCCATCCAATCCTTTGCCGACCTGGTTCAGTCGTGCCAAGATCGGAACGTGCCACTTCTACAATCGCTCGAGTTGCTTTTTGTCAGGTATCGCCAATGTTTATCATCGATAGAGTTTTGATCGTAGTCTCGTAGCCTTTTTTAGTACCGCTTGACCTGAACCGGCCTGAGCCAGCCTATGGCCCGTACACAGGAGGCGAGGGCGGGGTTCGAATTCTGGACACCGAAGATGCCCTAGACCCATCTCGCACTCCCCTCTTTCCCAGTCTTTTTCTGGGACGCAACACTCAATTCCCTTCATCTTATACTTGTAAAGGCGAATGCGTAGTGCCCTGTATAGTGGCTGCTGGCACACAATGTACGAAGTCAGCGCTTCATGCTCACCGACTCCTCCGGTACCAATTCACCGAAGAAGGAATGGCTTGGTTGGGTTGGAAACATGTCGAACCAACGACCGTGTTGACTCCAGGAACACTGACTTTATTGTAGAACAAGTTCAACTCTCCTGTATCTGTATCAGTGATACTCGTGCTCTCAATTACGCGTTATGATCCATAATTTGCGGTGGTTTTTGAAAAATTACGACTTACGAAAATCATTTCCACACACACACCCCTGGTTGGCAGTGTGTTGCAGTCTCCGTGATGGCATTCTCATACCTTGCTAGGCCTAAAACCAACAATGTAACGTACACGATGATATTCTCATCCTCCAGGGCTGGGATTCATGAACCGACAACCGAGCAATTCTATGATGGTTAGCGTTACTGGTCATCCTATAGGCTACGTTATGCTGAGAGACGCGTCTGGTGTCGCATGGTAATGCGTTCTTGAATCCTAGCCCAGCAAGCGTCGATGTTTCTTGGGAGCACAGAAAAGAGCAATGCTCCCTATTGCACTGACATTGATACGGCCACCCGTGGGCAGTAAAATTCAAAGTTAAATGCAAGAAGACATTTTTCTCTGTACTGTGACCCTCGCATCCAATGTCCCTCCAATTTAAACACTATTTTTCAGCATATGAAGTTTATTCGGAAATACTTGCGTGCCACGGACCTCGCAACTGATCGGCAATCAGTTAAGAAGTTTGTTCACAAGTTTCTGGGCTTCGATGGAGTGAGTGTCTCTGTTATTCTGAAGTGATTCTGTTTGCTTCGCGCTAATCACTTCTTCTGCTAACTTCGTTAACAACATCAGGTCTTCTGTATGCGCATGATATCGGCGCACGCCGGTGACATCATGGCGACCGAGTTGATTGTCGCTCTCTGGCACAACTTCAACGACCGGGTCCGGAAGGTGAGATGCTCAGTGTTCTTTCTGCTTTCCGCCAGCTTGCTTCTGTGTGCATGGTGTGCCCCTACATTCGCCTTCTTCATTTGAAAACGAGGAATGAACTCGCTGTCTCAAATCATTCGTTTTAGAGCCCTATCGAAATGTTCGAAGGCGGTGTTAGTCAGTCACCTAGTAAGCTCGATGCTAACTTCAAAACGTGGTTGCTCGGACAAACTAGGTATGTGACGCGTTGAATCGTTTCAAGCCTTACTCGCTTTCTTCGTTTGCTTACTCTTTTGTATGCGGCCAACACACGCGTGTATGTTCAGCTATGAAAGTGTTGAGTGAGTTCGAGAGTGCTCTAAACGCTGACGGAGAATCGAGCGAAAAACGTAGTCAAACGACGAGAGTGCGTTGCGCTGGCTGCCGGCAGTGTGCCTGAGTGTAGTGCTGGCTTTCAGGGTGGCCGCGAATGGAGGCGTTCTGCGCTAACCTAGCTGCTTGTTGCAGAGCGAAGCCGCCCTTTGACGGCTCCAATCCAACACGCGGCAAGAAAAGACGCAAATCCGATGGCTACTTCACGTTCGTCTGACTCGAGACTTGTGGCTCTTCTCTTAGCTCAGCACTCATCGCCAACTGTCACATGCCACACCATCCTCACCGTCATTTCGTCGTCGTCCCAAACACCGATCGGCTCTCAACCATCACCATGTGTCATGCGTTCGCTGTCTTTGGGTATCATAGTTGTCTTTTATCGTTCACCTTCAACTCACCTTGCCGCTCGAGCATTTATGTGCCAAAGTATTTGATGCTTCTACTCTCATAGTATATCTCTTGACGACATTTCGTCCGAAATCGTAAAAACGAGCACGCTATATTTATATCTTTCACGGCGAGCATCTGTCTTTCTCAAATTCTCGTTCTGAAATTTGAGTTGAAATTGCATTCGTGGCTTCTCAAACACGGGTATACAAGTTTGTGAGAGATTTGTAATACTGATTTTTGCATCATCACGACTTTATTTGATGATTTTGGCATGCCTCCGTTGACATTGTATATTGTTGGCTTCTCTAGGTTGCAGAGTATCGAATAATATCATGCAGACTGCCCAACAAATTCTTTCAATCTTTTCTAAGATTAGAATTGTTCCTCCTCTTCTTGTTGTATTTGTGCTCTCCGACGACTCTAAAATACGTTGTGTTGTGTGCGAATCTATTGAAAACTCATTGTTAACCAAGACGACTATGGTGCAATTCCAATGGCCAATCTGTACCTTGATTTCTCGTTAAATGTTCGAATAAAACGACATTTGCCTTGGTGTGACTTTCCTACCAGTAAAGTGCGGGACAGGGTGCTCTTTTGGCGGTGCAGACAAAGGTGGGATTGTTATTGTACAGCAGAATTCGCCTACCCTAGAGGCACATTCAGAAGTGCTATATGACTTGCGATAGGGGCTTATGAGTCAGGCTAGTGAAGCTAATACATTTCGTTTCCACCCAAAACCATGGATGAGTTCTAAAAATACCTGAGCTAACATCACATGATTTTCGTGAACATTCGTAACGGTGTCATTTATTGCTTCAGAGATAGCAATTTGTGGTGAATAGAGTTCCTATTTTCTAAATCAGTCATCCTAGTACTATTCTTCAAATAGGATTAGTTGAGAGATCAGTTTGCTGGTCTAAGACGAGCACAGAAATGAATCGAACTTTTTTCCAACGTCAACTGATATAATGTTATTCTGCATGGGACCTACGTATGGAAGAAGGTTTTCTCTAGATGTTCTCCACTCTGGCTACACTTTTAGGAGAGAAATCAGTAATATCACATATGTGAATAAAACCAGTAAAGTGGTGTAAATGGAGTAATGATTTGTTGTATTCGAGGAAATCCACCATGAAGGCTGCTCTTTATACATATAATGTCTGTTGCTTACAAAACTAGCGTACGAGGTTTCTTGCAAGCGAATCTTCATATAAACTGTTCTTTTACCTGTCCGTTTCAACCACGCATTAAAGAAGTACGAGAGGATATCTGCTCTGCCCATCGCGTGTATAGATCGCTTGAACATTTGTTAGTATACCACTATATAGGAGTTTACTCATTAGGATTGTTCCACAAAAATATAACTGTAAAAAGGGCATGCTCACCTGGTTGAGCACGCGATACCACACGTCGCACCAAGCGTGCAAGACCGGTTGAGCACATTGTCGCGAATGTGTTGAAGGCAGCAGCGAGGGGACTGTACTCCCAAACTACAGTGAGCTCCAAACGGTCGTAGTTAAGGGCCAGGACCGCGGAATTTTCCTCCGTGTCTCTGCCCAGCAGGCCCGCTGCCTACGGTACAGCAGACAACTAGAGTGCCCGCGCAGCTATCCCGGCCCTTGTCTACGACCGTTTGGAGTTCACTGTATGCAATGATAATAAATGTACAACTCTTTCACAAATCTGCGCCTGCGACGCTATGAACGGATACTTGAGGTTCTGTTGCTGTTGACCCTAATGGATTTTTTCATCGTTCTCGCACGTTTAATTGAGTGCCCTCAGGTGATAATTAGCAAAGGGAGGGAGAGGTGTGAAAATCCGGTTTGGTCGAACGCTTTCGTTCTCGAAATGGGTGACCATGTATCTCACAAACCCTGTGGAGATCTTCAATCCTAAGCTTGAACAAAGCCTACGCAATAACTTACGCACCCAGCCCAGTATCTTATCAATCCCTTAGATCAGCTCTCTCCTCTAAACTTTGGCAATGGCCCAGGAGACAACATCTGCGCCTACCCTGTGTATATCCCCCATTCCCCTTCTCAGCTCAGGGAAAGAATCGCATGAGTAAATCGCTTTCAAGAGATCCATGAAACCAGCTCGGAATCTTAGAAAAATCACAGAAGTCGCTATGATGGGTTTTCAGTCGTTTCTGTTTGCTCCGATAGTATTTTCATTCGAATTCACCATAGTACGTGAAACGGAGGTGTGTTCATGAGTCACTCTTCAGAAATCTGCCAACTTCTAAAATTGTGCTATTGTATAGTAGCGCAGAAGAAGAAAACGTTCCGCGTCAGTTGTTTTAGATAAAATGTATAGAGGGGAAATGATAATGCATATGACCATCTCTCTCTCTCTCCAGAATATAATTACTGTCGTAGCGACAAGACCTCTAGAAGACAAAATGGTTGTCACAGGAACGGAAAAGGATAAATACAGATACCGTGGAAGCACATGGTATGTGATACGGAACGACGATGATGAGCTCAATCTCAATTATGCTGACTCACACAACCTTGTAACAATCCATAAGAAGTTCCGAGAAAGCCCCACCTCGTATCCTTCTACAGTGCCAATGCGACGACCCGACATTGTTCTCGTACGAGATCACGACCAGATGCTAATTACAAACCCAAATATTATACCTTACGACAGTGCAACATCGTCCACTTGTCAGCACTCCGAAAATCATGTAACCAGAAGAGATGCGTGACGAACGTTACGGAAATGTCGTAATCAAGTGCTGATGGTTGAAATAGGAGAAAGCCACTGTAACTTCCCACACTAAAATGCCATCAGTCACGACCATCGGCGAGAACTGGGAGATGGCAACCCGTGCGATTGTGGCACGTTCCGAGTTCGACACGACCAAATTAGGTCGCCGGAGAACTAATAGACAAGCGTAGCTCAGAACGTATGAAGTGAAGATGAGGGTGCGCGAGAAGAAACGTCTTCTATGTATTCTTCGATGAAAACGTCTTCTATGTATCGGCGGATGACAACTAGCAGAAATACCTAGGAGCGAGGAAAGCAGCGAAAGCTGCGCCCGGCACAAAGGCTGAGTATCACGACAATGTTAGCAAGAAGCCAGACGCAAAGATGACACCGAATTCCTTATCTACCGTTCGGCGAGAAAACCAGACTGCGCTGAAGTGGATGAAGCCAAGGAAAGCGATGGGTTTTAATCATTTACGGCGGAACTATGAGAGTCAAGACGTTCGAATCCAGCTGAACGGCTGACGGTGCTCACCAACAAGGTCTTCGCCAGGGAAAAAAGACTGCTGTGGATTGGCAGAGGAGCACCACAATACCGATCTGGAAGAGGAAAAGCAACCCAGCGAATTGTGCGAACTATCGACCGGTACGTCTGCTGTTTCATAGCATGAAGATGTTTTAACACACTATCGACCGTCAGATCTGCGACATCATCTGAGGTTCCACAAATCAATGTGGTTTCTTAGCCAATTGCGGACGGTGAATGCAATTCATGCAGTGCGCCTGTTCATGGAGACGCACGAGAAGCGGAGGCCACTGTATCTAGCTCTGCTCGATCTGGAGAAGACCTTTAACCGCGTTCCAGAAGTAGCCATCTGGCACCCTGGAGAGTTCATCGATTGGGTCAGGATTCTCTATACCGACACAAGAAGTCGCGCACAGGCTGTATCGGGAGCGTCGATAAAAATCCCCGTCTCCGTAGTCTTGCATCAAGAGTCAGCCTTCTCCTGGCTCCTTTTCGTCGTCATCATAGACGCTATTGAGAGAGAGCTCCTAAGGTCGACATCACGGACTCGTGTTATTCGCGGATGACGTCATGGTCGCATCAGAACGAAACGAGGACCTCGAACGGTAGGCGCAGATCTGGAGTGAGCACTAGCAGGGCTCAGTCTCCGGCTCAACGTCAAAAACACTGAGTATATGACGACCGAGATGAGCGGACTCGCCACCACTCATGTTAACCCCCTGAGAACCGACTACTTCGAGTACCTCGGCTCAACACTCTCAGCCGTTGGGAGAGTGGCAAATTTTTCTTTCGCGTCAAGGCTGCATGGGCGCTGTGGTGCTCGACGATAGGAGTTCTGTGCGACAAGAAGACCCGGACCACTTCACATAGAACGTGTATTGAGCAGTCGCTCGATCCGACGCACTGTATTAGGTCGGTGCAACAATAATGCGCGATTTCAACCTTTCATTTCCTGAGCCCACAACTCGCTTCAAAATTGATGTTGCAAAAAAGCTAGAAACCGCTATAATCCACAAACCCAAGCAATACCTGGATGTTTTCCGACCACCGCACATTTCAAACGGGGCCTTCTAGAATCGACCAATGCCCGGAAGTCAACTTTGGTAAAATTTTAGTTTTTGAAGAAATTCTCCTGGATGAAGTCGTCTAGATGTTCGATGAAGTGGTATTCAGTGAGCGAGTGGTTTGTTGATTATAATACAGGGTGGTCCACATGAAGTGTGACGAGAAAAACTACCCATAACTTCACAGAAATCAAACCAAATAAGAAGTGTCTCCATTTATTCAGATGACAAGAAAATTCTCTACAACATATCTCAGACCACTTTCGCAATGACCTCCTTTAGCCTTGATACAAGCGTCCGTTCTCTTCCACAAATTCTTGAGAATGCGCGCTACCATTTCCGGTGAAATTCGGTCTCAAGCAACCACGTGGGCTGTCTCCAGCAAATCTAATGACATGTGTTTGAAAGAGCAGACATTTTGCTCCAAGATAAATTAGGCAGCGATATTCAGAGGGCTGAGAGCGGCTGAGTTTGATGGCCAAACATCCTTCGTCTAGAAACACGGAAGATTGCTCCCACAGCACTCCATTGCCTTCTTTTCGCCGTGAGCAGGTGCCCAATCTTGGTGAAAGGCCCACTCGATATCCATAGCACTCTATTCGGTCCAGGGAATCGCCGCATACTCGAGGACCTGTTTCAAATGAAGTTCGACATAAATTTCAACCCGTTGTTGGACAAAAACCAGCTTACCGTGCCCAAATCCGATATTCCACCCCACACCATCACGTATTGTCAGAGAAGAGTTTTCGCAACGTTGACGGCTCTTAGAGATTCCTTCGACAAACGTTCCAGCTGATTCTGCGCATTCCGAAGTGATTAATCCTTCGTCCGCGAAGGGAATTCGGCCGAGCTTGTCAACGCGCGCAAGGGTCATCACCTTTCTGCATTTTTCTAATCTGGAGGCCTTCATTTCGTGTCTGAGGCGTTGTCTTTTAGCGATTTTGTAGGATACAACTCGAGATCAACTCCTATCAGTCCACGCTTGGTTGAACGACTTATTTTGTGATTCTCGGCCAACTGTCTAATGCTTCTTCCAGGATTTCGGCGCAGTTTGCTTTTGACGGCGTTTCGAAGGACAGGGGTGGTCGCATTCCGATCAGGTTTTTNGCCTTCTTTTCGCCGTGAGCAGGTGCCCAATCTTGGTGAAAGGCCCACTCGATATCCATAGCACTCTATTCGGTCCAGGGAATCACCGCATACTCGAGGACCTGTTTCAAATGAAGTTCGACATAAATTTCAACCCCTTGTTGGACAAAAACCAGCTTACCGTGCCCAAATCCGATATTCCACCCCACACCATCACGTATTGTCAGAGAAGAGTTTTCGCAACGTTGACGGCTCTTAGAGATTCCTTCGACAAACGTTCCAGCTGATTCTGCGCATTCCGAAGTGATTAATCCTTCGTCCGCGAAGGGAATTCGGCCGAGCTTGTCAACGCGCGCAAGGGTCATCACCTTTCTGCATTTTTCTAATCTGGAGGCCTTCATTTCGTCTCTGAGGCGTTGTCTTTTAGCGATTTTGTAGGATACAACTCGAGATCAACTCCGATCAGTCCACGCATGGTTGAACGACTTATTTTGTGATTCTTGGCCAACTGTCTAATGCTTCTTCCAGGATTTCGGCGCAGTTTGCTTTTGACGGCGTTTCGAAGGACAGGGGTCATCGCATTTCGATCAGGTTTTCCATTCGGANACAAAAACCAGCTTAGCCTTGCCCAAATCCGATATTCCACCCCAGACCATCACGGATTGTCAGAGAAGAGTTTTTTTCAACCTTGACGGCTCTTGGAGATTCTTTCGACAAAAGTTCCACCTGATACTGCGCATTCCGAAGTGATTATCCCTTCGTCCGTGAAGGGAACTCGGCCGAGCTTGTCACCGCGCGCAAGGGTCATCACCTTTCTGCATTTTTCTAATCTGGAGGCCTTCATTTCGTCTCTGAGGCGTTGTCTTTTGGCGATTTTGTAGGATACAACTCTAGATCAACTCTGATCAGTCCTCGCATAGTTAAACGACTTATTTTGTGATTCTTGGCCAACTGTCTGATGCTTCTTTCAGGATTTCGCCGCAGTTTGCTTTTGACGGCGTTTCAAAGGACATTGGTCATCGCAGTTCGATCATGTCTTCCACTTGGACAATTTTCAATCCCTCCAGTTTCTCCGAACCGCTTATGACCCGATGTACTTGCTCCCGGTGCAGTTTGAGCGTCTTCGAGATCTCGGAAACTGATGACCCGCGTTTTTGCATGGCGACTATAGTATACTGCTGTGTGATCCTCAAGCGATGCCATGTTTATCCNATCCCTCCAGTTTCTCCGAAACTGCTTATGACCCGATGTACTTGCTCCCGGTGCAGTTTGAGCGTCTTCGAGATCTCGGAAACTAATGACCCGCGTTTTTGCATGGCGACTACTGCTTTTTGATCCTCAAGCGATGCCATCTTTATCTAAAAACAGTGGACAAGACTGGTTCCTATAGGGCTAAAAAACACGGCAGAAACGAATAACACAATGAAAAAGCACGAAAAAGCAATAGAAACTTCCAATAATTGATTTTCTTTGGCCCGTCACATTTCATGTGGACCACCCTGTACTTGTGTCGACGATAGCCCCGCAAAAACGACAGTAAATAACTCTATAGGGTGTTCTGGTACTCTGTCAAATCCGATCGACACAAAACGAAAACTACCTCTAGTCTACTTCCGGCACAAAATATACCCTAAACCATCAGTGATCCACCTCCGAAATTGCGGCGACTGATGGTGTTGAGGTCCTTCCGCAAACCGCTCTAGTAGCTTACCACGCTTTCAGATCCATCCAAACTGAACTTCTACTCATACTCAGACATTCGCGGGATAAGAGCCGAGGAGAAGCGCAATTCAAGCGGCATGACACCTGCGCTTCAATCTCCAAAGTGGGCGAAGTCCTCGCCCGAGCATGTGCATTGGGTGCCCTAGCTGCTGCACTTCGCCCCCGTGCTGCTGCTCCTGGCAGTCCCATTTACCTGCGTTCGTCGCGCTTTCAACCTACTTCAATGGGGTGAAGTCCCTTTTGGCCTGCTCTGCACCTGCCTCCGGACTGCAGCTTGCCATTTGATTACAGTATTTCTCATGTTTTCTCCGAATTAGGTGAATGCTTCAACCTGCCCCAACCCACCTATTAAAAAATTTGACTGAATTTTTCNCCATCTTTATCTAAAAACAGAGGACAAGACTGGTTCCTATAGGGCTAAAAAACACGGCAGAAACGAATAACACAATGAAAAAGCTCGAAAAAGCAATAGAAACTTCCAAAAATTGATTTTCTTTGGCCCGTCACACTTCATGTGGACCACCCTGTATATGAAGCAGAGCTTCCTAGCCTAGTTGCTCCAGCCTGTGGAGTTTTCGTATGCGACAGTGAACGGTACTGTGTAGGAGTACAGAATCCATTTTATTACGAGATGACTGGCTCACACAGTGTAATTTTAGGTTCGTTCATTTAATATCCTAGCAGAACTCAAACGAAGTCCTCTTTGAAAAAACGGCATCTTACGAAGCCACCTTCGAGTATGCATTGCAAATCAAAATCTCAGAAAGCACTTCTTGCTTGAAATCATGATCGTTCTTTACACTATGATCGAAGGAACGTATAGAGAAAGCACAACATATCGGAAGCTAACGAAAAATACAATATGAGTTCAGCGAAAAAATCCTTGAATCCGAAGAGAAATAAACGAGGAAGTTAAGCAGATTAGAATAGTTATTGGAAGATGTGAGAATAAACGGGTGATTGCAAAGCAAAACCAGTTTAAACTTGTCTACGGTGTCGTTTGATTGGAGCGGAGGGGGGGGGGGCTTTTTTTATTCTACAGGCTTTAGCACCCTAATGATTCCGAGAATTCATGCAAACTTCATACGCAACCTATAGGGTTGAAATCGTTAGTGCGACAAGAAGGATGGGGTACTAGAAGTGTTTGAAGTATCAGCCAAAACTTATTCGCCGCACGAAAGATATGCGCAAAGGCCAATCTACCGCTCTGAACATTCTTCGAAGAACTCCTGTGAAGTGCACAAATCTCAAATCGTCTCCAAAGTTGCATTAGTAAAAACGCCAGTCTTGGTGAAGAAGTGCCCAAAAAATCAGCCCTAACTTATGCAAACTAATGAAGTGCATGCTCACTGAGTGGCGTTTTCAAAGTGGGAGGACCTCCGGAGAGATCTGACTTCCCGCATATATTCTTTGCGTGATACATAAGTTTTGGCTGATTTTTCAAACACTTCTGATGGCGCTTCAGACCTCTCTAAGTTTCAATTCATGAAGTCTAGGCTCCACATGAGTTCTGAGAAGTCTCTTGCGGAGTAGAAATCCGGACTTTTTTGGCGCATATCTTTCGTAAAGCCCATGATTTAGGGCTGCTTCGGCAAGCAATTCTAGCACAAGATCTGTTCTCTATACTCTACAAACTTGAGCACATTCCATGAAATGAGTGCTCCACAGCAGAGCTTCGAATCTTGTGTAGGAGCTTGACTTTTGCTCATACAGCTTACGTGCGGCGCCTAAATTCTGGCTGCCATTTTAACACTTCCAGCAGAACACAGTTCTTGACTCACTGAAAATTTCAACTCAATCGGTAGCGTTTGGAATGTGCATGAATCCTTCCGAATCCTTAATCCAAGCCTGTAGAATGCATGCTCCTATCGATCTCTTCCGACCTCGGCCGTCTCAAGCTGTGCATCCGACTCTATATCACCGCTCGAAGAATAAGCAGCGCCCAGCAAGCCCTCTTTCGACCTTACCATTCGCCCCAGACCCTGGTACGAATCCTCGTTCGCTTTTCGACCGTTCTACGAAGCCCAGCTTGTCTCCGGGAGGACCCGTAATGGGACCTGTACCAGACCATACTTAATGTCTATTGGCAAAGTTGTGCAAAGAAAAGTAGTGCCCTTGATCGCAATAGATCTGCGCGAACGCCGAAGTTCACCTCCGTTGAAGTGTTTGCTCGCCGAATTCCAACTTGGTTAAATAACTGCCGGACAGCACATAAAGTGATCGCAAAAGTGCAGTCTGAACCTATTATATTTCGAAAGGTTTTTGAGCGTGTGACTGGTGTTCTTTTGCAAGGATAGCTCTAAATGTGCTATAATTACATGAACAGGAAACTGAACAGCAGAGAGCAGTGTGAGCAGGTCCCAGCAAAGACCCATATAACGAACGCTTTTACAGGTGAGTGTGTACCACCCACTCACAGTATATGGATGCCTGACTAAATGGCCAACTTCATTTTCGTTAACACCTGATCATATACCTTTCATGTTTATCAAAAATACGGCACATATCATCTCCGGTCCGTTGTCGTTTATATACAATCAGTCATTATTCAAATCAGAAGTGCCGATTAGATGGAAGCATTCATATGTAACTTTTACCCTGAAAAAAAAAACAACCATCATCAAGTTCGAAGAACTATCGGCCTGTTAGTACCACTTCCTTGTTTTGTACTTTTGGGAAAGAAATCATTGAAAAGTATGTAACAAATCATCTTAGCTCTAATAAAATTATACCAGATAATCAGCACAGTTTTGTAGAGGGAAAATCGGTTGAAACAAATCTTTTGGAATGTGCCAATGACTGGACAAATATTTTGGATGCAAATGACAAACCGTTAGCTCTATTAGGGACCTCGGATTCTTGTACACAAATGAGTTAGACTTCACATCTCATTGTAATGAAATTCTTCGAGAAGCCATGCTACGAACTTTTTAGATCTTCAAAGCACTTTCAACAAAAAATACACACACCCTACTCAAGGCATACAAAACATACATACGCCCAATGGTAGATAGCGGTTGCACAGTCTTCAATCCTTCATGCAAAAAGGTTATCTTTAGGCTCGATAAAGTGCAAAATAATTTCGCAAGAAAATTCTTCTAGGAAAGAGGGCTATGGTTCCTCCAAAAATCCATCTCCTAAGAATAGAAACAAGTCGCTACTTCTACCGACGCTTGAATCAAGGCGAAATTGTTTGATGTTTGTATGGCTCACAAAATTATCAAGGGCGTTAACGGAACATACACTCGTGATTTTTACACTAAAGTTCCGTTGAGAGCGAAGGGGAGTTCGTGCAAGATTTTGTATCGTAAACCTCAAACAAGGTGTAAATTCATGAGTCTCACAGCCCTTGCAGGATCCATGTATGTCTGTCTGAGCAAAACGGTGAAAACCAACTGCACGATTGCTTCATTTAAAAGTAGAGCTGCTACGAAATTTTGACTTTTTACTACGAAACTTTTGACTTTTTAAATGACCACAATTTACCTATGGATTATTCAACCTCGTTAACACTAAGTACTTGGCTGTACTTGTGTAATTTAGCGCTTTGTTCGGAGTCGCTTACACTAACATTTTCTAACGTCTGTCACAAACGAAATAATATCGAAATAAATAAATAAGTAAATAAAAGGACAACACCTCAGCAGCCAAGTTCCGGTGCAATTTGCCCCTAGGGCATGTGTACTACTACCCCACGATTTCGCTTCCAAAGAGCGGTGGCGATTTCAATTTCACTATGAAACAGGCGAGACCATTCATGGTCCTCTATGCCCCACTGAACTGTCGATAATTTTATAGTTGTTTATAAAACAATTTGTACGGTAGCGAGCGGGCAGGTCGAAGAATGTCCGCAAAGAGGGCGCGCCACTTTTGAATGAGAGTGCGGGAAGACTTCGGTATAAGAAGGCGACGAGTGTAGCCCGGAAACATTCCTGGATTGGTATTCATTCTTCTGATCTCTGTCCCCCTCCCCGGATGACAAGCCCCCGGCCTTTCCAGGATCACCACAATTCTACCACGGACTAGTTCTTAGGATTTCCCATCTCTTGTTGAATCGTTTTCCGTGTTTTTCATGTTCTTAATAAAATTGTTGTCATTCCCGTATATTGTTTTGCGTTTTGGGATCGTTCATCGATCGGCTTACTTTGACTCTGTGAAGAACTCGTACGGCCATCCAAAAACGCAAATTGATTGTGTCATGTGATGATGGGCCATGCGTAGCTGGCCCAGTCAAATCCTGGATTACGGCAGCAGGTTAAAAAACGCTCGAAGGTTCGGACACGAACTTTCCGTGGGTGCGCTCCTTAGCACATAACGAATAATACAACCACCGGTGAGTCGTACTTGTTTTAGCCCTTTTTCTTCGGTGGAATTTCCTCAGATTTTGCCTAGAGGGGTTGCTTCACACGCTGATTACGGATATGATATCCACTTTGTACCGATGATGTAGGGATACAGTACGAGTATTGTAGATATCACAGCTGTATTTTACCCCAGAATCTAGTGAAACTTTGCACATTAGGGTTATTTCATACACTGAACACGAAAAAAGGCAACTCCTTTATATCGAAAGACATTTTTATATGGTTACTGTGGACATACAGTGACCACAGTTCCTACAGCATGGACACCGTAGCCAGCCTAAAAGCTTCAGTGTAAAGCAGACTTCATATTCGTTATCAGCGCGTCAAATACGCCCTTGGGACCGCCCGTGTGCGAAGATTAGGCAAAAACTCGCTTTGGTTTAGAAACTCAAAACATGAGTTGTCGCGAATGTTTTGATAAAAAAAATTTTGATATCCGCATTTTCGGGAGGCTGGAGTTGTGTGATAGTCACAGCGAATTTTTTGGGCGAGACAACCCCGACTCTGTTATTGGAGCAAATTATGCGTATGTGCCCCGAAAAAAATTCAACTCCGAGCTGTATTACTGTAATGCTTGGTCAAGGTATTCAAAAATGCCCGGTACCTTCCAAACTCTGAGAAGTCAAAAAGGAATACCTATTCCTATGGGAATTTTAACACTGTGCGCAAGCGATTGTGCCAAATCTTCACATACTTCACAGATCTGATATTCACTAATAGAACAATTATCAGATAAACAGTGAACCAATATGAATAAATTGACGGTCTCACACACAGCATGCACCAAAAGTCTGTGGATGAGCATAGTCAATATGGAAAGCATGAAAAAGAGAAGATAGTGAAAATTAATCACTGTTATGTATTAACAGTTTTGTGTACATAAATAATATAATATTGGTCCCAAAACTTCCTCCATGGTAGCTGTGCAGGGTTGGAGAAAAGATTAGACGTTGACCCAAGCCGGCACACTAATGGAATCAAATTCATCTAGGACCTCCTCCAAAGTTTTGGAAGAGGTCTCAATTCCTCCTACTAGAAGAATGTTGAAATGTCGTTGTGTTCTTGTAAATATCAGGTTGTTGCGAAATCAATTGCCGAAATAGACAGCCCAGTTCAAAATGCTGTAACTCTGTTCAAACTCAACTTTATTTATCGAAATAAAATCGTTCAAATTCTACACATCTCTACCAACGATCCGGTAATTTATGTATACCTTTACAATGGAAACTGTGATCACAAGATTTTAAGAACTCTTGGAAGGCAATTTCAACATGCTTCAAATCAGGGAGCTGCTGCTGACGCAGGTTTGCTTCGAGAGCCCGGAAAAAGTGATAGTCGGTAGGGGAGAGGTCTGGAAAGTAAGGTGGGTAAGGGAGAACCTCGATGCCTAACTGCGTCAGTTTTTGCCGGGTGAGTTTTGAAGTGTGAGGCCTAGCGTTATCCTGGAGCAGGAGAGGCCCACCTCTGTTTACCACTGCCGGCCACATTTGCCGCAACTTTTCATACATCAGGTCTAAGTCACAACAGTAAGACTCTGATGTAACAACCTGACCAGGTTGCAGAAGGCTATAATGAATAACACCTTTACAACACCACCAAACTGTCAACATAACCTTTCTAGGGTGAAGATCTGGTTTAGGGAAGCTTGGACGGGTAGAGAACTTGTCTACCCATACATAACCACGTTTCTCATTATCACCTAGGAGCCATTTTTCATCTACAGTTATTAAACATTCAAGAAATGGCTCGCTTTTCTGGCGAACGAGGAGGTTAGAACAGATCTCGTAGCGGGTGGATTGTTGGTCATCGGTCAGATCATGAGGTGTCCACTTTTGCATTTTTCTCACCATGCCAATGCCTTTAATTTCTCGAAATTTTCGCGTTGTCTCGATGCGGCGGAAAGGGAAACGCGTTTTGGTTCGCGCGGCTGTCGCGACGACAAAACCAGGAACATTCGCGCTCCACTAGTAATTCCATTCTCCTCCCTCTTTTGCACTGTCTATCGTCGCGTCAAATTTGACGCGCATCAACCATAAATACCCTCTCATCATGCCAATGGAGGCCAAATGTTTTGAAACTGTAGCATAGTGAACCACAGGCCTGCCGTCAACGTACGAGTAGTAGTATCGGGATTCGTTTCCACCGCTGCTCTCAGTGCTTGATCGTCCAGCGACATCCTTCGACCACGACCGGGTTTATCTTCGAGATCAAAATCGCCGGAGGAGAATTTTGCGAACCAGCACATCACTGTCCTTTCGGAAGGAGAGTCCGTGCCAAAAGCGAGCGCTATATCACGGGCTGCTTCCGCTGCAGAATGGTTGAGTTTGAACTCGTACAACATGACCACTCGAAAATCGCGTCGGCTCACCATTTTTCTCGGCCCTATAAAAAGACCAGGGGAGAGCTAGCCAGATTATTGAAGAAGAATCTGAAAGAGCAGAACAAACCTTACCAGGAGCTAGCACAAGTTGGCTTGAAGTTGTTGAATTGAGCAAGAAAAAAGTTTTTTCCAAGCATACCGTTAAACGGCATTGCAGTTTAGTTCCTTTCAAGTATGTGTGCTGAATATATGGAGCGGAAGAGAGGCTATTCTGAGACCCATATGACGTGCAGCATCGTACCCCAACGCTGGAACCGATCCAGAAATGTGTAACCTCTCTATCAAACCTATTGCCAAGACGGAATGAAGCAGGTTTGTTCATTTTTTCGTGAAAAGCCAGGCCGCCTCCAGCAGAAAAGCGGACTCGAATGTAGTTGAAAAAAGGTGAAGAACTGCTAGGCTAATTCTCTGCTGGTTGAACACAGTCTTCTCCACTGCGACTACGTATGATCGGAAATGTACTTTCAAAACACTGCTAAACGTCATACAGAAAGCCAGATTTACCGATAAAAAAGGAAGCGAACGACTCCACACATTCGTGTCGCCAACCCTCTAGGCGTCGCGTCTTTTGCGACGCCAAATCAAACACATTCCATCTGACTAGAAGATAGATCGACAAATAGATAAAACGATACATATTAGTTTAGAACGAGCAAAGAACTACAATTAGAAACGACTAGCAGAGAAAGAAAAAAAAACAAGCAAAGCACTTTCCCATTCGAGAAATAAACCCACGAATAGTGTTCTTTTTTTTGACGTCTACTCAAGTTATGCGCGTTGCTTGTGAACTCGACAGTCACAGGCGGTTTCACCTTGTGCCTGAAAATCGAGCGAGACCACACCGATATTAATCAACTCTTCTTTGCAGACGGTCGCGTGTGCGTTTACGCGCTTGAAATCTGCTGGCGACAGCGCTTCTGCCGATAAATTTCGACCAGCGATCGACAATGTCGTCGCATACGATGTTTAGAATTACCAAAAGTGATAAAGATAAATCGCAATACATGTTGCCGTAAGCCGAAAGCAACAAATCCAAATACGTAATGAAGAAGAAGTAGGGCACAACACTTCAAAGAGATAAATTAAGCATAAATTATCACAATCCCATGCACAGTAGGCCACAATCAGCTTATTCGGGGCTCAGCACTGATACGACATAAAACTCTAGAAACATTGGGGTCATCCTCGCTCAAACAATGAACCGATAGGAATATTATAGGAGAGAACCGTGAGTTAGCAGTGATATCCCTTACCAATCACTCAACATGGAAAACCCAGAATTTTGCGAAATAGAAATGATGAGAAAACAGGGACATGTCAAGGTTGCCTGGTTAAACCGTCACCAAATGAAGCGTATAACATCCACGCCTACAATTAGAATAAAGTTTCGAGATGATGATCAAATAAGATGGCTAGCCGTACACAAACATTGAAAAAGTTGATACGCCACAAAAACAATCCATAGAGGCTGAGAAAGCATGCTTATGAGCAACGGTAAAGCCATCAACACCAGCATGACCCTTCATCTGTGACGATCTGACGTTGCTTTATCGGATCCATATTCACAATAGTAGCTGAACATGGATGATAGCATAAAAATCGGAAATACTAACAAGGTAAGGTGCGACTCACTGTTATCGGTGCGATCATCGTCTTTGATGATTCCTGGTAATGCGCCAGCAATACGACGAAACAGCTAAAATGAATTGCAGATGAGGTCGGAAACATGTTCGAATTCACTTATTACCACCAACACTCAATTTCTCAACATATCTATGCGAAATTGCCGCAACCTACCCTCGCCCAAAACTCTTATATCGAATTTGAAAAGCTTGATACTACTTGTGATCCAACCAAGGTATGCAAGACAGAATATTGTTCAGAAAATAGATGAAAGAAATAGTATAGACCGTGTTTATACTTGGTCGCGCGCAAACAAACTTTTCAAAAGCGGTTGGTTACGGGTGGATGCATGCGCGTTGTAGTAGTTGGCGTTCACAACTGTGTTTATACTTTTTGCGCGGCGACGACGTCGCGGCCACAAAATGTGACGAGCAACGAAGCTTTCGAGTCGCGCGGCTGCGCCATGCCAAACTTTTCCAATTTGCGTACTTACGCAGAATTGTTTACATAACTCGATTTAGAATAAGCGTTAGCTATTACGCGTTTCTATGGATAGTCGTAGGGAAAAGTATAAACAAGACACAAGGGGATCCGCGACGGCGCATCGCGAGGATGAACGCCAACTACTACAACGCGACCACTGTTCGATTGGCTAACATTACGAAAAGATTTGGAAGGTCATGATGCAGCAGCTAATTAGGTTGTGGTCAGAAATGCTTCGCAAAATCCACTTTTTTCTTCATTGAGAAATTAAAGGAAACCAACAGTAGACTGAAGCAGAACTTCTCTTATGGCTTAATGAAATACCTACAGATTTTTCTCTCCGACACTGTTCGTTTAAACCTTTACCTTTTCACTGCGGTAGTTAGCCTCATTTTGCTCGTTACTCAGTCATTTCGCATTAATTAAGAACTGTCCGAAAAAAAAACTAAGCAATGCTGAGAACTGTACCTGTTTCACATTGTATCCCGCTTTAGCCGATGTTTCAATAAACATTACATTGAGTTCGTTAGCCTTGCGCTGACCTTCCTCGGTCGACACTTGCCTGGAGAAAAAAAAAAAAAGAATATCGCAAATAATAAAAACATTAACTCTCGCTGAGCTTCAAGCAGCAACACATTGGTCTAGGGGGTAAAGAGCCGAAACAGGTAAAATGTGTGAATTTATTATATTATAAAAATAGATGTACTGGTCTAAGTTTTGTCATCTTCAAGAAGTCCGGTGAGACTTTCACAATTCCAAGTTATTCAGGATGGGAAGATCTATTGAAGAGATTGTGCAGAATATCATTATTTAATTCAGAAAAACTAAAAATTGGGAAATGGATCGGAGAATCTAGTCTTTGCATGTGATTGTAAAGTAAGAGAGGGATTATGAAAACTCCAACTGTACTCCGAATCCAACTTCCATGAAGTGACACATCATCCGTGAAACATCATTCAGGACGATTGCTAGCTTACAGCATTCCACATAGGAAAAGAAAAAACAAAGGAAACGTATCGAACAAGCACTTGGAAATAGAACAAGGACTACTATAAGAAGGTAGGATTCACAGCTGATGCGCATTACGACAGAAAATAATTGATAGTAGCACGGTGTAGAAAAATTCTGTTGTGTAGTTGCAAGAACTGATCCGGGCTAACCAAAACTTGGAAACGCCAACACAACATCTTGCTTTTCTTTCATTAAAAAAAAACAAACAAAGACAACGATTGAAAAACCAGTCTTTTGAACTAAGAATATGGCCAACCTTTTGTCTCCCAGATCGGTTTTATTTCCAACCAGCATGATAATCACATCACTTCCTCTTTCAGTACGTACATCGTCGATCCATTTTGAAGTTTGGTGAAACGAATTCGCATCTGGAATTACAAACACAAAATCGAATTCCTGTTTGCCCAATGGCAAAAAAATGAGAATTTAGTGTGGAAATTGTCTATTTCAAAATACATAAAATGTCGCAAAAGTAGAGAAGAAAAAAGAGAAAACTGATGCAAATAAGGCATAATCCAGAAGCATCAAACGTTTCAGATGCATGACACTCTAAGGTTGAAAAACAAACAGCATGTCCTATTTCATCTCAAAAAGGGTATTTTCACAGCACCCCAATTTAAGTAACTGGATATTGGAGAAAGACCTCGATTGAGTTGGAAGAACGGTCCCAGATACATTATCCTCCAATAAAATAAGATCTCCAAACCAGTCACATTTTTAAAAGTGAGGATCGGTTTAATGAAGTTCACAACGAATGACTTTCAAAACTGCGTTGTACGTAACACATGTAATGTCGCACTTTACCCAACTTAGGATCGCTCCCCTACGAAAGGTGAAAAAGCAGCACCCACGAGAGATTTCTCGTCCGAGATTTTAAGATAATCGCAAGTTTTCCAGCTCATCAGTGTTGTAGTGCTGGAATTTGCCAGTTGTACACAACTCCGAACGTCTAAACTGGATGGGCGATTCTCCCCAACTGTTTCATTGAGTTATAATTCGCCTCGCTTCATGGCTTTGCTTTTCTGCAGCTCATAAACAGGCATAAAATCAAAACTAACAAAGAACTCAATGAAAAGGGTCAGCAGAGTTGCGCAGTACGGTAGCGTGTTTTGAAATATAGAACGTTTCTTCCTCTACATTCCAGAACATAGAATCAAACAGGAATAGACCACACCATGAAAAGAGCCTAGATTAAAACACCTTATATAACAACCAAAACTGAAACGTTAGCACAACTCAAAACATATCGCCAAAATACAATTGAAATTGAAAGAGTGGGTCGGCAAATGAGGAACAGGTACAGTCCCCTAGTTACTGAGTAATTCTTCCTTGTGAATGAAGAAATGAATCTAAGCTAATTAGTCTGTCTACCTGCAGCGACCGAACAATATAATTATCCTCTAGAGCAGTGGAGAACTACTGCACAATTCACCAATTCCGTGGAACCACCACGAAATTCTCTCTCCTCTGTCGGTTTTTCTTCATGACCGTCCGAACATCTCAGAGAACTCGAAAACTGCTTAGCAAAAAAATATTCAGTAGGCACGCTAAGGACGAAATAAGAACCACAGAGCCTGAGCAGTTGTGAGCTCTCGAACCATAGGGAAATCTAGGGCATACAACAATCTGAACTAAGATTCGACTCTTGCTTAGATCACCATATCAAGAAACTACTACCGGATCTCCGTTCCCCTGTAATCCAAAACTTAGTTCTCCCCAACTTCTGAATCAAATGAAACTTCAGATGAAAGCTAAAGCGTGGTGAGGATGAGAGGCCGACTCTCATCTGCCCCCACCCCCCACTTTTTTCCTTCTCGGCCAAA
>JARK01000243.1:73308-94947 GCA_000688135.1 Ancylostoma ceylanicum | reverse complement strand
GCACACGCGTTCGAGAACATTTTTGGGTATGCTTGGGTAAGCATGCGCTTACCCAAGTCTGCGCTAGAAACACGGCTTGATCAGAGGTAGAGCTGCCATCCTAGGTTTATGGCACGTAAACCAGATCTTCGCCCCCCCCCCTCCCCCAAATAGCAGCAATGGGGGGAGCAAACGCAGCTTGCGGGGCGACAAAATAAGCTTTGACCTCG
The DNA here is from genome assembly GCA_000688135.1 of Ancylostoma ceylanicum. Classification (NCBI taxonomy): domain Eukaryota; kingdom Metazoa; phylum Nematoda; class Chromadorea; order Rhabditida; family Ancylostomatidae; genus Ancylostoma; species Ancylostoma ceylanicum. Next base: position 94,738 of record JARK01000243.1, on the reverse strand, counting down.
AGGTGTAACTGTTGTAGAAACGGGTTCGGGCTGCGTTTGTCCTCTCGGAATCTCTGAGTGTGCAGGGAAGGGTGTTGCGCCAGGCTTAAGGCATCACGAGACTCGACCACATTTGAAACGAAGGCATAAGAGAGAGAGGGAGAAAGAGGGGGAGAGAGAAAGAAAGAGAAAGAGAGAAAGAGAAAGAGAGAGGGAGAGAGAGAGCTATGGCGTTGGATACACCCAGAAAAAGAATGTGCGTTTGGTGGGACCACTGAGTTTGCATAGAATGACTGTTTATACCTGTTTATTGCAAACAGTTATTATTCGCCTCAGTTCACACCACGTAGGGTTCCCTGATTTGGACTATGACAGCCACACGAATACGGCAGATGTCGGTCTATGTCCTTGTCAGCTCACGCCACGGAGGGTTACCTGACTTCAGACCTTGGCAGTTGCCGAAGGCGACAATGACGATAGAGACGTCAAGACAAGCCCAGATCTGAGCATCCAGGGCCTTTTATGCAAAAGATGTGGGTGGAGTTGCCTTAAATGCTGACATCTGCACAAAAGGTACCTACTTCGAAGTAATAACCGCCGGGGGTTCTTACAGAAGTGCTATCGTAGGTATGACCTGGCGGTTTACAAGTACCTATCAGAAACAACGGTATCTCCATGACAGAATAACACATTTCCAGAACAGCAGTGAAATAATATACGTACACCTTATTAAGGTTGATATTATTAGAATTACTAATTATCAACAGTGCGAATAGCGTGTGCTAGTTTGTGCCAGGAGCTCAGACCAAATCTCCCTCGACTCACACAAGAAGATCTAGGTTCCCTGGAATAGAGATAGAGGAATGCCGAGGTAGCGCGGGGCAGATACGCTGTACAACGACCTGAGGATCGCCGGTCCACACCCTGAGCAAGCACATGACCGGAGCCAATTTCGAATGCGATCGAGGAAAGCGGACCCTGCAACATTATGGGTCACATGGGCTTCAGGACAACGCAGGACAGACACAGAGGAAGGAGAGGATACTGAACAATTTTCATTCACAAGCTGTTTCCTTTTCTGTACACGTGCTCATTTGGCTGTAGTTAGTTATTGTAATAATATGCTTTGTACTCCACATTGTACTAAAGGGTCATAGCTCAAGGATGACGCAAAACGCGCAACGTACACTGGAACAATAAAAAACCGACATAGCACCTCCCTCTTACACTGATAGTCAACCCGCCATCAAACCGACTCCTAGAAACGGCACAGCGTTACAACATCTTATGTTTGATTTTAGATCACGGGTTAGGGATTCCCAAACGTGCTGTCTCCAAAGTCGATTCAGTTCACCACCAATATAAGACGTCCACCAAAGAAATTATTCCGTCACTGATATCCTTATCTGGAAAGCGCCAAATACCTTGACATGATCGTTCCCAAAAAGACAGCTATTTTTTATGGAAGATTTATTAGATAGCACTCATATCACAGTTGCCTATTCCTCAGTTCTGATCAAACCTTCTTCAACCAAACAGCTATTTCACTGAAACATTTTCACTCAACACCTGGGTAGTTCAGATATCTTCACAGCGGGATTTCAGATGTAATTGAGTTCTTGGCCATACAGTTTTGCTACGTAATTAGATCAAGCTGCGCGAAGAATTTTCTTTCGAGAACCCTCTGAGCATAGCTGCGAATTCGCTTATTATTCTATTTAGCTTCAGATGCTACAGTTCCTGGTTGCATTCCTTGTCATCCCATCAGCAGTAAAGCCACTAACTGTAGGTGAACTCTTTAAAGTTTCCCGATCAGCTTCATAAAGGGAGCAAATATTATGTTATATGAAACTCAATCGAATTTAAGCGGAGTACCTCGCTCAGCCGGAGTCAGAGGATGCGGCAAAGCTTGAAGGACAAGCTTTTGTTGACTATATCAACCAACAACAATCATTCTTTGAGGTATGAACTTCGAACTAATGGTTTTGCAAATGTTTCCCGAGCACGTAGTTTCTATCAGCACACTGTGGCAAAAGACTGTGCTCAGACCTGCAGATGCAATTGTGAAAACATTGCAGGCAGAGTATTCACCAGATGCGGAAGAATTTGTGAGGAGCCGTATAATGGATATCAAGTTTGCGGTGGATCCTGAAAGAAAAGAACCAAAAGATGTGCTAGCAAATACGGAGTTCAAGGTCAATCTACCAGAAAAGTGAGTTGAAGAGCCTAAAAATTCCAAAATGTTCGATTTTAGGGTCTTAAACTCGTTGTGCAAAGTTCAGATTCGATGCTCGCGAGCGGTGGCCGAATTGCACTTCGTTGAAATATACTCGAGACCAGTCCAATTGCGGTAGGCGCAATATTCCATGGAGATAAGCTTCAACGCGGTTTCATACCTTTGAGTAATTCTCATCCTACAGGATCATGTTATGCGGTTTCTGCTGCATCGGTCATGAGTGACAGAGCTTGTATACTGTCGAATGGCAGAATAAATGTCAGTTAGGTAGAAATAGCGCATCATAAAGAGCAAATCTTGCTACTTTTAGAGGATTTTATCCGATACTGAAGTTATGTCTTGCTGCATACCTAACTGTGGATCTGGGTGAGTAAATCACTAAAAATATCATTTCATACATAATGATTTTCTTGATACAGATGTAACGGTGGTCAGCCATCTCGAGTGTTCGGGTATGCATGGCGGCACGGTATTTGCACAGGTGGACGATATAGAGAGAAGGTTAAAAATTGGAATGTTTCAAGGCAGTGTGTCACCTCATATTGGGTATCAAGATATCAACTAAATCCGGTCCTACTCGACGAGCTGATTCCAATAATGTACTTGAAATCCGAGAAAAAAAACGGTTAGAAAACCCTACTTTTTGAGGCAAGGAGTGATTTTGACACGGACGAGTTTCCCTGCTACCAAACAAGGGAGAACCGATGCAAAATTGAGATTGTCTATCGAAATGAACTTTTTAGCAGTAGTTATTAAAATGTAAAACTATAAATGCGAGCACACTTTTCATCTTTTTTAGAGTACTGAAGGCATTTGCTCAACTGTCTAGTGTGGTTTGGAGAGCAATTTTCTGCGCGTTATTTTGGTATATGATTTGATCCGCAACACTCAATTTTTGATTTTTGGAAAAATTTGAAAAGCTGCCAGCTGGAGTCACAGAACCGTGGTGGAAACCGCCACCAAAAAGCGGAATGAGTCTTCTCGTCCACTGGCCGAGAAATTCGAAATTCTCAGCCACAGGATCTCGTGACTTTTGGCGTTTCTGGCATCTCCCTGGAACTTAAAGTATATCCTAGCGCTTAGCGGTTCGCATGTGTCCGTCTGATATGAAAGTCATAAACGCGGTCCCTGAGGTCACACACTGCCTTTGAGTGCAATTTGCACTGGATGCGCGTGCTTGACGCGCTTGCATCTGGCCCTGAGGCACTCCAGGACCAGATGCAAGCGCGTCAAACGCATTTGCGGTCGAGCGACGGTCGCGCGTTCTTTTCAATAAGAACGTACATGCCGCATCAAGTGATATTCATGGAAAACACTCCGTAAATAGATGCGTGCTTCTCATGCGCGACTGACGCACACACCTTGTATAAATGACCCTATTATATAACAAAAATAATCTACGATGAAAAGAACAAAGAGTAATCAAGATTTCTTAAGGATGCATGCCAACCATACGCTTTCTATCCGTGCGGACAACATAAGAATCAGCCATACTACGGGCCATGCTCCAATCGGCTTTGGCCTACTCCAACTTGCCGCAAAACTTGCCAGCTCGGATATCCTATTCCTTTCGAGAAGGATAAGATTTTTAGTGAGTTGGCCCTCAGCGGAAATTCTAATCTGCTCAACAATTTAAAATAGAAATGTAGGGTTCTTCTTACTATTGTGTCATAGATATGTCAATGAAGGTTTAGGGACTGGATATAAGGAAAATGCTATTCCTGAGTGGAAAAACCCAGAAGTCACCAGTGTTTCCCTAGTTTCACCGAGCCAACCATGCATGACCCAATAACGCATAATTTGATCGATTCTGCAGAAAAAATTCTTGTCGCATCCGTCGGTCAAACATAGTGGTCCATGTGCGACCTGCACATAGCCCAACCATTCATGCATGAATCAGGACCAAACCAAACGATCTGCGCGTGCTCACTAAATCTATGATTACAAACGTAGGAAAGATCCCTAATCACTCATACAAATGAAGTCCTCGACTCAATTAGAGAGAATCGAAATCCTCTCAAACATTTCACGGATTGGATCCCACCTCACTCCTCTCATTTTTATCACTGGCAAAACAAAGCGCGTGCAGCTGTCGCAGCAACTCTGGCTGCTATTGAGTTGGTGGTCAGGCCAAAAACGGCGGCCGTGTTCCTCATAGCCTCTGCCACTCGGGCCATATATAGACGCCAAGTTTAGATGCCCTCGTATGCGTAGACACCTTTTCTATTCTATTATTATTTTTTCTACTTGCCTTATTTTTCGAATTCTTGCATTGTGCAGAACTCTGTGGTCATTGTAAAGTGTAATTGGTACCTTGGATAATTCCATTTTTTCAGGTATCTCTATATATAAAAGTGAATGTCTGTATGTGTGTTTGTGTGTGTATGTGTGTGTTCCGAATAGAAATCGCGGAGAGTTAACCGATCGGGACCAAACTTTGCACACATATACATCTCGGGCCGGCGGAGGTTTTGGGCTACTTTAGGTTATCGACTTATCGATTTTATTGATTTTTCGCTGCTTTTGCCCCTGGGTCAGTAAGGACATGTCTACTGGGGTTATCCAATACGCTGAACACGAATATGGCAACCGTTTTGCACCTATTATTGATTTATCGATTTTATTGATTTTTCGCTATTTTTGCCCACGGGTAGGTGAGGACGTGTCTGTCCACAATTGTCCTGGTCGGCGTTTAACTGCCGGAAGGAATGAAACACCCGAGCGAAGCCGGGCACACCGTCTAGTATATAATAAAAAAGAACAATTCAATACTTGGAATTTTGGACTGAGGGTTACTTTATGTGTTGATTATTAACCCGACGTTCGTTTTCTTAAATTTTTGTCGTTCCAAATTTCGAGAGCGCTGAAGCATAGGAAAGCTATTATATGACAAATAGTGAGATAGTTCCATGACACAACAACTGTCAATACTGTCGCTGTGACTCAACAGTGCATATGTCAGGTCATAAGTCGTTGTACAACATTTGCTTGCATGTTTCTTCGCAGTAATCGCGAGTTTTTTTTTTCTTGCTGAGCTGAGTCGAATTTGGTGAAAATTTTGTGAAAAAGCTCAAACGTTTCGCGAAAGCAAACTGTACGAAAATAGGCTATAACCAGAGTTGGGAATAGCAAACGTATTTTCTTCCCTTGCATCTCATAATCCAGTTTCGTGGGAAACTGTGGAAATCACTTTAAAGGAAAGAGCCAAACAATTGAAGCTCTTCCTGGAGAATTTGTGGATTTTGCATGACAAGTTTTCATTGTGATCCACATCTTTCGAACTTTTCTGAGGCTAACGGTTCCGAAATAAGAGCCTTTTGTGAAAATCTGTTCAGACCTAGAAATATTTCCAACCTTCCGTGAATCTATTAGGGTGTTAAGTTGGAAATGCGCGCTGAAGTTTCGACGTTTTTATGAATGTGTTGCCAAACGTTTTTCGCCGGACTTACTTTTTAATACCTCCTGAAAGAGTAATTCATGTAGTATTTTTTCATATGTGGGTTGTCGAGAATTCCTTCATTCTTTGTTTTTTAAAGAAATTTATAAGAAAACCGACCAAAATTTTAGAATTTCTGTTCTCTAATTTTATGTTGTCAAAGAGCGTAAAACTGCAGCGGACCACCACCACAGATCATATATAGAATTAAGAGAATTTTTGGTGTATTAATTGGCTCAATCCATCCGACAATAAATTACTCGAAAATGGCCTCGAACTTGGGTAACTGAACCGAATCGCCTAAAAGCACAGACTTTGCGCTATCAGGCGGCCACCTGGTTGCTTCGTTAAAGCCTTAAATAAATGAGAAAAATTCCAAAACTGCGACGAAACCAAATTTTGGGTAAGCCGCTATCTTAGGTCACTGCGCTGCGATAACCCAGAGGAGAGCGCTCACTCTTCTTGTGGAAGATGTCGAAGGGTCAACAATATTAATTCTGCATTGAACGTGGACTGGGGTGTTGTAGCTTTGTTTCTAGAAAATAATTTCTCCGATGGAAAAACGCGCATTTCCAACTTAACACCCTAATAGTAGAAAAAGGAGCAGGACAAAACATGGCCTCCGGTTGAGAAATGATATGATACACACAGCATTTCACGAACTGTATGCATTTCTAGCTGAAATGCCAATCTGAAGCTTCATCTGGATACGCCACTTTTCTACTATTTTCCTTTTTTCCTGAGAGCCTTAATATGAAGGAACTTAGTAGTCCAACTGACTGGGCTTGGTAGTGCCCTACTTCTGGTGACCACTTCGTGCTGTGCCCTTTTCTCCATACATATTGATTGAAGCTAAACAGATCGTGGGGTCAGCCGGGCTATATCGTGTCGCCTCCTCGTTATATTCTAGGTTTTTTCACAATTCTATCAATAGCACAATCCACGATTTACTCCTGATGCGACCTGGTGTTCCTCGACTGAGTTAGCGCTAAGTCCGATGCCGAAGTCTTGAACGGGAGGGATTTCCTCCCGTGGAGTGTACAAGGCACTTTTTTTTGTTAGACGCGATCCCTACTCGCTGCTCAGTAAATCCGTGCTTTTTCACAGAACTCGATGGGTAGGGTACACTTGCACACAAGCTCACTCTGTTCCAGGAGACCAAGGGGAAACAAGAATATTGTTCAGAAAGTCAAGCAACTGAATAGATCTGTTCACTTTTTATTTTTAAAAAAATGACGCTTAGCATACTTTATAATGAAATTCTTATGTGGTTTAGATAAGGAAACATTCTACATCCGTGCCAACGAAACGTATATAATGCATGAGATCTTTACAAGAGGACCAGTGGTAGCAACGTACGACGTTTATAAAGACTTCAATTACTATAGAAAAGGAATCTATATCGTTAGTTTATTTGATCAAATTCCTACTCAAGCATCAGCACTTTTAAGATAACTAGCACCTTCACATGAAGTGTTATTTCCAGCACAAAGACGGCGGAAGGCCGACCGGTTCACATGCTGTCAAAATCATTGGCTGGGGTAAAGAAAATGATGTTCCTTTTTGGTTGATTGCAAATTCCTGGAACTCAGATTGGGGAGAAGATGGTATGTGCAATTTTAAAAAACAGATAAGAAGCGGATTCCCCAAGATGTTCATATTGCTTTCCGTACTTTAGGTTATTTCCGCATTCTCCGTGGAGCGAACCATTGCAATATTGAAGGTGGAGTTGTGACTGCGGAACCTAGAGTGTGAGGTTCCGAGTTTCTCCTCCAACCTAAACCGCCTTCGTAGAAGTTTTGCGTGCATACAGTGAATAAACCTTCGCATGTTTCGAATTGCTACTGTTTAGCTACTCTGATAACTAGCGTCTTCATAATCACAGTGCTGTTTTTAAAGACCTTGTAGGATTCATACGTCCTGAAAATAGAATTCGCCATTGCACCTTACTCACCAGTAATGAGTCTGTTTCTGTTGGATGCACCGCTCCACCTCAGAATCGTTTTTGAAATCTTCACGTCGGAAACACTAGCAAAGAATCTCAATTAGGTCCTGATCTCAATGTTATAAGTGATTCCTTCTTCAAAACTGCAAGAAAATCCCTGCGTAAACCGCAAAATTCAGAGAGTTTGTATGCGACTACGGTGTTGACTATAGAGGAGCATATCACGCAGCATATTGATTTCAGTGGACGTCGAATCATTAGACAGATGATTTAACAAGGAGAGGGGATGAAGAAGTCACCTCAAGAATTTCATAGTCTCTCGTATGCTCAAATGCCTTGCATTCAAATGAACAGACGTACTGCAGGACCTTACGAGGGAAGGATACCAAATGGCTGTGGGTTTTCGATGTGAATCGCATGTCACTATATGAAATCGGGACGCTGATTCTAAATATGTTGCCCTCAGGTGCTTAATGGCAAGGCGAAAGAAGTTATGAACGCTCCTCCGTCGCGCACTCATATCATCTGAACGAACACTTACGACGATATCGACGGTACGCGGTGGTACAGTGAGAAGTCGCTCACTCTATATGATAAGATATACTGATTCATTGACAAGGTGGAAAAAGTTACGAGGATTTTCCCGCGCTGTGCTCATATCATTCTGAGCCAGTGCTGTGGGCTCCATAGGGAATCCAACCTGGCTCGATCCCAGTCATCAACACATATTTTGCATTTTCCCAGTTTGTTCGCTATTTGCTCAAAATGCCCTTTTGTTACATTATTTGAGGACCTTTCACCTGGTATTCCACCTTTGTCGCGTTTGACGCCGTTCTGAAGTGTATTCTTGGCTTGGCATTTTTGACACCAATTTGATTACAGTCATGCTCAAAAACTTTGTAAACATGTGTGGTAAGCTACTACGAAATGCATAGAACAAAGAAGCTGCTGAGAATGAGCGGAGCGAACGAGAAAAGTGCCCCTCATCCTGCACATTCATAGTGTAAGCTACTATGAGAAGCGTTCATAACTCCTTTCCTTTTGTCATTAAGCACCTGAGAGCAACATATTTAGAATCAGCATTCCCGATCTCATATATTGACATATTACTCACACTGAAAACCCACTGCCATCTGCTATCCTTCCCTTGTTAGTCTGGTTTCATACCTAACTACTTGGAGGTATATTATATGTCTTTATCTTGAGCATGTCGTACCTGACCTTTCAGGCCGGTCACTTGGAGATGTTAGGAATGAGAAGCCCGAAGCCATACAAAGATTGCAAAACCATATCCTGGTGAAATCTGAGCAGAAAACACCGAATGGTATGAAATATGGTGGTTTGAACAAGAATATGAATTGGAAGAATTGGATGTGGAATCACACGATCTTTACAAAATCCGACAAGAAATTGACGTAGTTTCCAAGAATGTAGGAGTTAGAGAGACATTCTCAGAGTTTCTTCCGGCCCGCAGAGTCTCTTGCGCAAGAACCACCACGCATCTACATATCGAAACGGCCGAACTGTGATGGCGGGAGGAGAACACCTTCCTTCGGCAGACTGGCGCAGCAAGATGAACCCTGATGATCACTTGTGTTTCGGCAAGCTTTTCGGTCAGGCAACGTCTGAATCGTAATTCCACTACGCTGCCGGAGGAGTGTCTTGACTCGTCAGGGTCATGATATATAAATGTGAGGCGGAACACCGCTGTGAACAAGAGACTAGGAGACACGCTTGTTTGATCGTTCTTCGTAATCAGCCTTTCTTGCAATAAGAAATGAATCTGTATGAAGCTAGTGTTCTGTAATGTATAAGTAATCACCGATGCTCTACGGAAACTCGCAGGGGATTCTGTACAGATAGGCTCTAAAAGCAAAAGCTTGTGTTCGCGGCACAGCTCGATTGCTGGAATTTTCTTTGAGTTGCTTCATCTATACAAATAGACAGGGGCGGTCAAAAGTATTGCAACAAGTGGCTTTTCGGAAACACTTCTTTGAGGATAACGCTCGAAAAGACTGTGGAGTGTGCTGAAACCTAACATACTCAGCTTAGGTTAGCGTAGCTTGAGGAACACGGCTGTCCTTCAAACTGCTGACAGAGTGGGGTAGGAGGCAGAAAGATCCTCAGAGGGCCCCAGCTGAACTTGACCTCAAATAAAATGGTGAATGCCAGTCAGTGATCGGCGCACATACCCTTCCTAGTGGATAAGAGCTGAATATGTTGCGAGGAACGCAATTCGTGGTGATACAACGACTATGGGCGTAATTCTGTGAGATATTGTGGACAGTGGCAAATCACAGATCCCGACCTCTGTGAATAAATTCTTTTCTTTAAAAGATTATTTGGTGGAATGATGAGGTTTTAGCTTTCTTCTGTTCCGCATGAGTATCTACTGCTCACATAAAAATTTCAACACCATTCCACCAAATACTTTTTCAAAAAAAAAAAAACAATTTATTCACAGAGGTTGGGATCTGTAATTTGCCATTGTCCACAATATCTCACAGAATTACGCCCATAGTCGTTGTATCGCAATGGATTGGGTTCCTCGCAACAGATTCGTCTCTTATTCAGTAGAAAAGGTACGTACCACTGACTGGAATTCACCATCTTTTTTGAGGTCAATTTAGCAAGTGCCCTCTGAGGATCTTTCTGTCTCCTACCCCACTCTGTCAGCAGTTTGAAGGACAGCCCTGTTCTTCAAGCTACATTAATCTAAGCTGAGTGTGTTAGGTTTTAGCACACTCCACAGTCCTTTCAATTTCGAGCGTTATCCTCAAAGAAGTGTTTCCAAAAAACCACTTGTTCCTTATGACCGCCACTGTACATAGTAGCAGAAGCCATAGCTTCCGTTTTCAAACATTTCCAAACCTTGGCGTGGTTAGAGGACACTGTTTGTGAAATTCAATGCGAAATTATGGGGTTAAAATGTGTAGATGTGGATCACTTGGACACACCTTAAGCAAAGACGCGAGGTCCCAAAACACATTGAAGCTTCAGAATTAGCAGAATCCACGAAACTGCTATTTAGGACTATGTGAAACAAACGATAGGTAAAGAAAGCATGTAACACTCTGGAAGCCTTTCAGGGCAGAACCTTTCTTCACAACTCTGATGGTAGGTTCTTGGTCCGCTTACCCTCTTGTTTTATTATATCTATACAGTTCGCTCTAATGTCTCCTCATGTAACTAGAAACAGTGAACATTTATTCCGAAGATGAGAAATTGTCATAATTCAGCTTCTCTACAGAAGTGCTCCACCGCCTAATTTTACGACGAATCAAGGAAGAATGATTTGCGCTTTCCACAAGACAAACACTGGCAGCGAGATTTTTGGTTAACTTTTAAGCATACACCTAGGTTGCACCTCTGAAAACAAGAGCTTACTGGTCATACAGTGTCAGAAGGAGCTAATGAATGCGGCTCACCTTCACTTTGCAAGCGGTATTACATAGTGTCTTAGCCGCGTCCGCGAGACGTTTGATTACCGAACTCATCCCGGCACAGTAACTAAAGTTGAGAGCCTCCACACTCATGGTCAAGTCCAACACGACGATCAATACCAGGAAGACTGGCAGACATTTCATTGTACTACTGGAATGGTAATATTGATGAAGGATTTAAACGTCAATCAAAAAAAGGTTAAAGATGATGTTTGAAAATGAAAAAAGATAGGAGCCCCTGAATAAAGGATGAGGTCGTGGCGAATTTTGTGAAAGGAAGTTCTCTGCTTGAATATTCGATAACGCCCTAGACATCAATGCTGAACTTCTTGTTTTATTTCATGAAAAGTTGTGGAAGAATTTCGCTGGCACTGAGACTTCCATTTATTTCCGAAATGTCGTAGAGCGTCATTCTGAGAGCTGGTTCGACGGTTAGGAAACATAAAGTGAAATTCTGCTAACAATAAGATATTTCAGGAGCACTGCTAGCGCGTTGGATATTTTGTGGCACATGCCCGCTAATTCTAGTGGTGATAATTTTACAGAAATGCCCAGTTTAGTGACGAAAACATAAAAATTTCGTGAAATTGAAACTATAAACTTCAGCTATAATCTATTCCTACGCATGTCGGGCCTCTGAGCAGCTACATTTTATTGCAGCATTAAAGCCCATGCACCAATATAGAACAAAAGAGGGAGTAGATAACAGCAAGGTCAGTTCAGCCGTTTGAACATCTAAGACTTCAGTGTACAACATCTCCCGTATCCAGCGTTACTGACGTGTGTTGCACTGAATTTCCAAATCAATGCTAAATATATAGGTTGTAGGAAAAGTTCTCGCGGTTTTCTAAACATTATATTTTATTGAGTTTTTAAGAATAGGAAACCACATTAAGAAAGGAGTGAACCACCATCCCATACTATTACTCTTTGTCAATTTTTGAGGAGGGTTTCGATGCATTCGGCGCAGGACTATACTAGGATTGACTCGAAAATATTGCTCAACCTGCGATAGAAGTCATCTTCATCATCGCACGCTTTTCCTTGCAGTGCGTTAGAGAGAGTCAGGAGAAGTTGGTAATCTCTTGGCACATGATCAGGCCTGTACAGTGCTGAAGTCAGCACTTGCCAAGTAGGGTAGCTTCTGGCGGGCCACTCCTATAAAGAGTGGCCGAGCAGGGTTGTGCAGAAATTGAATCGTGCCGTAATTCGGACCTTTTCCTGCGATTTTTGCGGTCATTCTTTCCAGCAACTCACAGTGCAGGTCTACCGTGAGGGCAGTGTAGCGTGACAGTACCTAGCAGTGTATGATACCTTTACGGTCGCACCAAGTCCTGATCATAACCTCCAGAGGGTGGAGACCTGCCTTTGGCTGCGACTCATGCTGCTCATCCTTGTCAACTCGAGATAGACTGCACTTGATGTTGAGGTACAGACACCACTTCTAATCTGCTGTGAAAACGGGTTTCATCCAGTTTTTCTACGCATCTGTACGAGGGCAATTCAATAGCCACCTTGGCACGTCGCGGGAGATCGCGTTCCGTCAAATCATCATCACACACTGTGATAACTTTTGTACCTTTCCTAACTGACGCAGATGAATGGCGATGGTGGTAAAGTGAACATCCAAGACTTGTGTCCTTCCACACGTAGTTTGCCTTGGAATCTGAATCTACCAGCTGCCGCAATCCATCGTTGTCGACTCCGCATGCGCGTCCCGACTATGACGAAATATTGGGGTTGAAGTCACCAGCACGAAAGCGTCTGCACCAATCCTGTGCAGGGCGTTCGGTCACTTCACCGTCCCCAAATACAGCGTTAATACGGCGACTGGATATGGTTGCTAATTCACCAGATTTGAAGCCGTATACTAAAAGGCTGCAAATGTACTTGCTCAACACACAAAATTCTATTCTAATTCATTCGACAACCATACAATGAAGGGCTAATCCTGCAAGTTTTCCTCTCTGACGCTCTCATGAACTCTTAGGAAGTCCACGTGAACAACTATGTATGTGGAAAGCTACACAGATGTTGAGGAACCCTTCTTATTTGAGAGTCATTCCACAGAACGAGGATTGAACAATCCTCAGGTGTAAAATTTTGACACGAACACAACTCCAAGCGGGTCTCATCTCCTAGGTAGCTTCAGAGCATACTAGGGTCCAGCATTAGAAGCTAGGCCGCGCGGCGAACCTAGTATTTTCTTCATTTATTCACTCAAGCATTGTGGTGCACATATGAGCGACAAAGTGGATGAATAGCGAGCAAGAAAAGAAAGATAAAAGTTATTCAACATCAACAAAAAAGCAAGTTTTAGGCTAAACGGCTAAACGGCGCTCTGCTTCAGACCTGTAAGCCTCTGGCTCAGTGTTGTATAATGCTCAACGGAAAAATAGCTAGCGCGTGGGAACACGTGCTCGGCAGCTCTAGCACGAGAGGGTACGCGCAAAATCGGCACTTTCGCAAACGTGTTAAATCAGTTTTTGCATGCAGTATCACGAGACCTGAAATCCGAGCAGCTACCGCTTCTGGGTGGAGTTATTTACTTGTTACCTAAAGAGAATTCAAATACGTAGTTTCCGGGGGCGCACTGTTCATCCACTAACGGCACAGTCTTTCGGATAAACAACTACACTGTCGGGCAAACGCTACATCACCGGATGAAAACTACCTTGCCGGATACTTAACTTCACGGCCGTATTAACCGCTACGTTCCGGAAAATTGCCCCACATCACTAGTTCGTCAAAATGCGGGGAAACCAAAAAGGTTACCGTTCTGCAAAAAGAATGATCTGGATATCTAACACGCATATTCTTGCAAAAAAGACGATTTTCTTGTGCAAACACGCGAGAATTAATTTTTCTCTTCGATTTTCGATTACGAATAAAATGAAAATTTTCAAAAATCGTGATCGTACAAAGTCGACATTAAAGCGACTGTTCCGAGTACCAAATAAATTTGGATGAACAGATGCACTGAGCAGCTGTTTATGTTGGAGATGCACTGAGCAGCTGTTTATGTTGGAATTTCTGATAATCTCCTGCTCCATGTTTGTATTAGGTTGAGTCGAAAGTTCGAGATAACTCAGCAATGAGTTAAGTAAGTTGAACGCGCGAGCTACGTTTGGATAGAGTATAAAGGGCTCTTCAAACCGCATACTAACAAAAATACCGAACCAGCTCTTTGACTGCCACTGTGCGGCGCAATTTAAAGCCGTCGCCACTCCACTTTCGCAACTCCATACTCTTTCTCCATCTATTTGGTCAAGAACACGCGGATATCGGTAGACGTCTGGAGGAATTTTACAAGGGGAACACCCCCGTTAGAGCTACAGGCTAGAAGTGGCACTCGAAATTCGTGGCGGGCGAATACTCCATCGAAGATAAAGACACTTCGGGAAGCTCGATGGAGTCAGATTTGGATTTGTTGTGGAGACAGGTAGAAACCGATCCGTTTCAAAACACTCAGACTGGCAGTCGCTCTTGTGATTAGTCAGATCATGGTTGTTCGCCGACTGAAGTCGATCGGCAAGGCGCTAAAACTCAGTCGATGAGTACCACATGCTCTGATGCAGTATGGCATAGACCGCTGCGCTGATATGTCTCTTTCTGTTCGCACGCTGAAGCGCACCTACACGTGGCCTGAGTGCCCATTTACCAAGGATGAGAAGTAGGCTCCCTACTCTAACGTTTACCGTCGTGCCTGCTGGATTGACAAAGGTGCGGGTGCAGAAAGCATCCCTAAACCCAACGTACTCGCTGAAAAGGCTATGATCTGCATCTGGTGGAGCGTATACAGCGTCGAATGTTGGGAGCTGCTTGCCTAGAGACCTACAGTAACCGCAGGCGTCTACTTTGAGCGACTGAGCGATTTGAAGGCAACTCTCGAAAATGCGGCTCCGCAGCAGCACAAATTGTACTTCTATCACGACAGCGTCCGACCACACATTGCAAGAATGGCCAATGCCGAACTTATGAAGTTCCGATCCATTTACCACTCCCTCCTCATTCCTCGAACCTGGCTTACTCGGACCACCACATTTTTTCCCATCTCCAACGTCATCTCTTTGGTCAAAAAACTACAATTCCGCGACGACATCGAAAAGGC
The DNA here is from genome assembly GCA_000688135.1 of Ancylostoma ceylanicum. NCBI lineage: Eukaryota > Metazoa > Nematoda > Chromadorea > Rhabditida > Ancylostomatidae > Ancylostoma > Ancylostoma ceylanicum. Next base: position 79,588 of record JARK01000243.1, on the reverse strand, counting down.
ACTGGAGCACTTTTTCAAGAAGCGGTCCCCTGCGTTCTGGAGCAAGGGCACCCATGATCTTCCAAAACGTTGGCAGAAGACCAGCGATGCCTTTGGGGTATACCTCAAATGATTCACAATTATCGTTCAAAAATTGCAAGAGAAATAAAAATATTGTCAATTTGTCCGAGAACTTTCGACTCAACCTAATACAAAAAATGTGCTGATTCTGTCACATTCTTTGAATTTATGTCTGAAACACTCTTGATTAGCTGATTCCGTTTACTCAGGCTTAGCCACTTCTTTATTGCCAATGATGCATCGTTTTCAAGGCATTCAAAATGGATATAAAAAGCCACAGCAATGCTATAATCATGCAAGAAATCATGACAGACGGACTAATGGGCAAAACCAACTGACGAATGATGGCTGAATTCGAAATCTACCAAGTCTTTTCTAACGATACCGGTAGAGCTTATATTCTATTTAGATATGAATGGGTGTATTCCCATAAATGTTTTCGAAATGAAGCCGGGAAGATTGCAACAAACCAAATAACTACAATCAAATCCCCATTTTATTATACAAGAAAAGAAGTTAAATTATTGCTCCATTATTAGGCGATTCACTCATTTATTTATTTGGACGTGGGAACATCGCACCAAAGGACAAATCACAAAAAAGGGAAGAACATGAACACAACGCGAAAAAAAATTATTAAAGGCGTGATAAGTACCATAGATAAGCAACATTACAATGTTGTACCCTTTTCTGCCGAATGTATCTTTCATCCAGATGTATTTTCCATATTTTTAGTTCTTTCTGACTGCAAAATGTTAGTACATTCGCATTGACCTTATCGCAGTAGGATTAGAAGAACCATTACGTGTGATTACGTAATGAGATGACCGTTCCATGAAGCAGACAGATGAGGTGACGCATCAATGAAGATTCGTCTTCCAAACGACTATTCAATTGTTGCTGTGCGGTTCTTCATTGAATTTTGTCTGTGTGTATTTTTTTAAATTTAAAGTGGAAATAGGTGCTCTTCCGTCTTGCATGTGTCTGAAAACACAGATACTAATTTGAGTATTATTTTGGAAGATCTTGACAACTACGTTTTTGATTGAAGAACGCTTCCCTCGAGATCTCAAAGCTCGAGGGAAGCGTTCTATCATAAGAAATTTCTACCAGTCTTCTGTTACGCAGCTACGGAGTGGCAACCTTTCGTGGTAGAATGGGGTTGAAAAACTCAGAGTGTGATTGGACCCGGATTGCCTTTCTCAAGTCTTCCAATGCCTTCCAGACCAGATTATTTCGATTGTCCCTTCTCTTCTCCTCATTCCTGTATTCCTTTCATTTTTTTCTCACAAGCGATCACCTCCTCCTCTCCCTTATACATATACTCGCCCTGAACCCAATGATTTGCAGCATCACAGCATCCACAAAGACATCAAATCTATTACAATTCCAAGAGCTAGCCGAAAGCACTACTGTACACTGAGCAGCATAGCAGCGTTCTTTATGGCCCAAGTATCCAGCAAACAGTTTCTTTCACCATCACTACTTTGGTCAGTTCCAAGAACGCCCACGCAAGTTCGAGGTTATGCTTCATTACCCGTCCATTGAAATGAAAAAGAATTACTGAAGCGGTGGAGATAAGAAGAAGATCACCAGTGGGGTTAACAGTAAAGATGATGTTTTGCATGCTAAGGCTTGATAGTGTCGTTGAAAAAACCTAGCCTAATGAAGCAGCAATAGCAATAGTACCTGTACTGTCGGGGACGCACCAATAAGTAGTGTAGAACAAATTACGGATCTGGGATTTTTGGTTACCAAGGACCTCAGCTTCGATGCTCACTGTGAGGTAATTTCCAATAAGGCAGCGAAAGTTGTTAATAATCTGTTTAGGCCACTATCAACTCAAAACATAGCAGTGTTGGTGAAGGCCTATAAAGCTTATGTTCGACCAATCCTAGAGTATGGTACTCCGGTGAATAACCCATACAAGAAAAAGAGCATAGACAAAATAGAGAAGGTTCGGAACAACTTTAAGAGGAAAGGAAACTGGCAATTAGGGCATTGGGTTTTAATTATGATCAGATACCTGAAAGGTTCTGAAAGGAATGCAAACTATCGCTTAAAGAAGTTTTCTGTCAGAAGGAAAGTTAATGACCTCCTCTTGCTCCACAAAGTGCTTTATGGGCAATGCGGTTTGAGCACTGAGGAACTCGTTACAATGAGACCCTCAACTACCAAGGGTAGAGCAAATAAACCTCACATGAAAACCGCCAAGGTGAATTGCAGGCGCTTTTTCTTCATAAATCAAACTCTTCCCATGTTCGAAAAGATTAGTAAAAAACACTCGGTACCGTTAGGTAGCAAGGCTTTCAAAAAACTTGTTTGGAAATGTCTTACTTCTTGATGCTCAGACGTCTTATATCGTAAAACTTTGTTGTTAAGAATGGTACAAATGTACTTGTCGTTGAGTATGAGTGTGGTATTAATTCCATGAACACGTTCTGCGCCATTGGTTTTTTTTTGCTCTGTTTTATATCGGACATAGGGTTGCCTATGTAATAAACATATATACATACATTTAGTTTATCACTGTCGGGGTGGAAAACCTGAGCTAAGAATCTTTAGGCCTGCCGCCATACTCCTCGAGTAGTATAGCTGTTTTCAGCGCCGCAGTGGCTACGACATTGATTTTGCTATGTTATTAATCCTGATTGTTTTACCCGTCGCCGCACAGAAGCAAACAACGCTTGGTAAGCCTCTTCTTCAGTTTCCTACCAGATTGCAAATGGCGAAGGTATTTCTGCTGAAATCTATTGATTCAGAAGAATTCCTCGCCCAACCGATCCCGAAGCATGCTGAAGAGCTCACTGGACAGGCTCTCGTCGACTATGTCAATGAACATCAACCATTTTTCAAAGTACAGAAAAGTTGCACAATGTAGATAAAAGCTCTAGAAACCTTGTAGGGGCACAATTTTACAATAGAATGTTTTGACTTTTTTATGCTATCTTTCAGGCTGAGTATTCCCCATCTGCTGAGCAACTGATGAAGTCTCGTGTGATGAGTGCAAAATTTCTGGGTAATCCTGATGAGGACTATGTGGCAACGGATATAGCTCCCAGTATGGAAATACCTGAAAGGTGCTCATATTCACATCAACTCAATCACGATTGCTGCTCCCGCTGAGTGGCGCGCCGCGTGGATGTTGCAACGCGCTAGCCCTCGAGAGTAGGAATCGTGATTGCCGTTCCCTGTATTAGGCCTGTATTTTTTCTGCTACCTGTATTTTCCTTTCGCTTTGTGATTTTCCGATGTCTTTAAAGTTCCTAGACCAAAGGGAACGTGTACGTAAAGATTGGAGGCAAATGCGACATACTCGCTGTAAGTAATAAACCGACGCCGACAAGAGAACAAACTTGAACGATTCTTCCGAGTCCCCCTACGCCGAAGGGCAGCCGAAGCCGCCAGGAAAACGCAGCAAGTGATAGCTCCGGAAGTCACCTCTATCATCACAGCAAAACTTGACCAGTTGCAACAATGGGGGTATGAGACGACGGATTCACCAGGTCTGGTCGATTATCCATAGCACTGACACCAAGCTGAAGGAATCCGTTGGAACCGAACCTCGAAAGACGTCCCGTGAAGTTGCAAAGCACTCCAAGGCACAGACCGAACTCAGAATCGTTTTTGAGATTTCCGCATTGCATGAATCCCCAGTGACTGCTGATCAGAATGATATAAGTGATTCCATTCAAAACCACCGAAAACCTCTGTTCTCGAAACCCGACTTTGGAGGAGCCACTGGGCGGGGTCGGGGGGCGGGGCCTAGCCTTCTTTCGATTAATTCCTTCGAGGGAGCGCATTTTCTGAGGATAATTTTACTCATCAAAAGAGTTCCTCGTCAACTTCCTATAGAATGGAAACTGCGTTTCAAGTATTACTAGCAACGAGTACATGGTGCGAAAACCCTGCAATCTCGAGCAAGGTGGGGGAGCCAAGGCGGGTTAACAGGGTTTCCGCACCATGTACTCGCTTTCTGGCAATACTTGAAACGCAGTTTCTATTCCTTAGGAAGTGGATGAGGAACTCTTTTAGTGAGCAAAATTATCCTCAGAAAGTGCGCTCCCGTGGGTGAATTAATCGAAAGGAGACTAGGCCCCGCCCCCGGAATCCGCCCAATGGCTGCTCCAAAGTCGGGTATCGAAAACAGAGGTTTTTGATGGTTTTGAACGGAATCAGCTATACCATTCTGATCAGCAGTCACTGGAGATTCATCTAATGCGGAAATCACGAAACGATCCTAAGGTGAAACTGTGCCTTTAAGAAACTGCGCGAATTGAAATAGTAGTTCCTTGTATGATCCTTGTCCTCTGGGGTCCAGCCCTATCTGACTATCATTTATTCCTCAACTTCTCAATTGTATGCACATGTTGTAAAAAACTTCCCCAGTGTGCATAAAACTTTTGGCAACTATGTGCACTTATTGGTCAGTCAATGATATAGTTTTTCAGATTTGATGCTCGCGAGCGCTGGCCAGAGTGCACTTCAATAGGCTTCATCCGGGATCAATCCAATTGCGGTGAGGCTGCGATTTCATGTATACAATAGCGCTGATCTAGTTTTACTCACTCGTATCTCTACAATCTATTAGGCTCATGCTGGGCGGTGTCTTCGGCGGCTGTTATGAGTGACAGAGTTTGCATACAATCAAACGGGACAAAAAAGGTATAGAAGGACTTATTATGGCAAAATATTCAAAATTTTTGATTCCAGTGCTTTTGAATCGTTTTAAGGCGATCATTTCCGATGGAGATCTCCTATCATGCTGTAGGACTCGCTGCGGTTTCGGGTAAGGGTAGTATGACACATTGAGTTATCAAAACTCCTACTCCAAGAATCTTTCCAAACCAGGTGCGCAGGCGGGTGGCCTATTCGTGCCTTCAACTACTTTTCACTCGTTGGCATTTGCACAGGTGGATGGTATAGGGAAAAGGTGTGCGAATTCTTAATATAAAGAACCCCTGGTCAAGAAAGAGTGGACAAGAAAACCGCACCTTTTCTTAAGAATGCATGTAAGCCATATCCACTATATCCATGTGGACACCATCAAAACCAGACATTCTATGGACCCTGTCCCGAAAAACTCTGGAATACTCCCGTATGTCGGAGTGCATGTCAACGTAAATATCCAATTCCATATCGAAAGGACAAAATTTATGGTGAGTCATTTTTTCTTTTTTTGTAACGGTCATGTTTGCGGCTTCCAGCTGTACAGTTATCATAGTAGGAAGGTTTCTTCAAAGGCACAGCTCCACCTCAGAATCGTTTTTGAGACTTTCGCAGGAGAAAAATCCCCAGTTGCTGCTGATCAGAATGGTATATGTTAATCCGTGTGAAATTGCTGAAAAATCCCATTTTAGACCCCCAACTCTCATGGAGCAGGTGGGCGGAGCCAAGACGAGATCACGGGGTTTCCAGGGCATGTACACCCTTATTCGTCACATGTGAAGCACAGTTTCCATCCCTCCAAGGAGTGGATGAGGAACTCTCACAGGGAATAGGAATTCCCTCAAAAGGTGCGCTTCAGGGAGTGAATTAATCGAAAGGAGGCTAGGCCCCGCCCCCCGACTCCGCCCAATGGCTCCTCCAAAGTCGGGTATCGAAAACAAAGGTTTTTGGTGGTTTTGAACGGGATCACTTATACCATTCCGATCAGCAATCACTGGAGATTCATCTAATACGGAAATCTCAAAAATGATCCTGAGGTCAGGCGGTGTCTTTAAATAGCGCGTGATCATGGAATAAGGTACTGTAAAATAGGGCAGTGAGATACTTGCATGTTGACAGGTTTATCTGATGGCATCTTACTTGAAATTACTGCTAAATGGCAAGACGACCAAACATAGTCACCCTGATATACAGTATCGTTACAGATGGGTCTGGACGCACCATCGAGATTACCCAGGGTAGATATGTTGACGCGCGAGTCAACGACGGGTAATCTTCTATAATCTTGACGCACACATACCATTTGTATCGGTAGAAAATGGAAAATCTTCTAGTACGAGGATCTCAAAAACGATTCTGGGGGGGGGACGAATCCTTCAAGTAGGTTAAGGTTTACCTTGGGTAATCTCGATGAATGCGACGGATGATATACGATAGCGTCGCAGCTACGCCACATTCGACTACTTATGACCTTTGGCATGTCATTTCCAACAAAGTTCGTCAGCAATATGAAGCGAGCCGGGGCGGACGCAGAAAGTGAGCGGGAAGGGGT
>JARK01000243.1:11042-72733 GCA_000688135.1 Ancylostoma ceylanicum | reverse complement strand
GGGGGGAGGGTGGGAAAAAATTGGGGTCCCAGTCGGAAAATAAAGTCAATAAAAATATTAAATATAATGATAAATATATAATAAGAGTCATTTAAAAATAATAATAAAAATGAACAGATAAACATAAACTAATACAAGATTTTTATATGTCATGTAAAGTATTTCAAAAATTTGGCGACCCATTCTCGGATGGGGGGCACCCCCCCCCTTGAATCCGCCACTGGAAGTGAGCTAATTTTAACGCCTTTTTATCCTACGGACACTAACGACACCAATTCATATTGCCGGAATGAATGGGTTGAAACAAGATGGGAAGGTCAGTCCAGTAAGCAGGGCGCATCAAAGTAAATTTCAGGCGAGAGATAGGACGTGCCTTAATGTGTTTACATTAAAAACGCGGGTCCTGATGACGAACTGTACATATAAACTTGAATTTTCGGCTGCACGTGCGCCTCGTCGATACACTATGGAAATGTTTGAGCTTGAGCTCCATTTTTTTTGCGCGTTTTCGCTACCGCTGGTCCGATCCATTACGTGTCATCGATCGATATATTTATTACCTTGCGCTACGACAGGATAGATTGTCAGGAAGGAGTGGAAGGAGTGAAACATGACTTCGCAGCAAAAAAAACTCCCTCTTCTGGAAATCTGTTGAAGTTATACGCACTAGTTCACTTTTTTTTTAATGATTACCCACTTTAATTCAACAATTGAGGTAATTCTACGTATATCATTCCAATGAACCAGACAATCATTATGACGGAGATTATGACACATGGACCGGTAGTGGCTACGTACAAGATCTACGAGGACTTTTCATATTACAAAGGCGGGATATATGTGGTTAGTTATCCCAAAAAAAAATTCTCGAAAAACCAGATAATCCATCTAACCATTACCAGCCGTTCAGTCATTTATGGAACGAGCAAATTTAAATTTTCAGCACACAGCCGGCGAAGAGAAAGGAGCGCATGCTGTAAGAGTCATTGGATGGGGTGAGGAAAAATCAATTCCATACTGGTTGGTTGCCAACTCCTGGAATACGGATTGGGGAGAGAAAGGTGGGGCTACAGCTCCACATCTTCAGAAGAATGATGCGAGTATTTTGTTGCAAATTCAGGATACTTCCGAATCCTCCGAGGTAGGAACCATTGCGACATTGAAAATCAAATGATAGCCGGAATGGTTAAAGTGTGAACTTTCTAGCAGTATCACATGTAACTACGGTTATTTTAATGAAGTTTTTTTTTGCTCTTGTCTTGAAGAGTTTGTGTGGAATCGTTTATATAGCTCGGGCAGAAGATCACACTCAGTCGAAATCGTTCAGGAGAAATTACGCGCTGAATTCAAGCTGGATGGAACTGTTTACGACCATATGGGAATTTCTTTTCATCGAGAAATGTCGAAATGAAGTGGAAAAGAGCCTTATTCAACATGTGCGTTCTACCAGCGATGCTATATGGAGCCGGGACGTGGGTGTTGACAAAATGTGATAAACACGAGCTTGCCTGTGCCCAAAGACGCATGGAACGGTATATGGTTGGAGTACGTCCTGTAGATAGAAGAACAAATGCATAGTTGCGTGAAGTCACTAAAGTCAAGGATGCAGTAGCTAGCGCTATCGAAAAGAAGTGGGCCTGTTCATGGGAACTCGCCACGTCAACTGGGGTTAAATGGTCAAAAGAACTCGTCGATTGGCGCCCTCCCTTCAAACGTCCACCAGGACGACGTAAAGCATGATGGCGCGATGAATTTCAGAAGCTATGCAAGACATGCAATTGGCAGCGAACTGCGAGAGAGATGACGAGGAAAGAATGGGTTGATCCAACAAGGTGCCGAATATTGTAAAATATTGATCGGCAAATAAATTATGAAATTCTTGAAGAGTTTACTAGTCAGCCCTGGCTAGCACTCAAAGCATTGTTTTATAGAATCCTCGGTTACTCTCTAGTTTCGAACGCGTTGGTCAGGCTGTGTTCATACTTTGGCGCAGCGCGACTATTGCGCATATGCAACCTATTTAACACCTAAGGACAAGAAACCTCGGCGCGTAGCATATGTATTGTTCTGATCCATATCCATATCCATTTTCTGACCGATATGGATGTTCAAATGTATCTATTGCTCTTCGATCAAGTAGACTCCAGCCTAGCATGTCCGCGAAACGCGTATACCCTGAAGTCCTGGCGCGGACATGTCAAATATCCCCGGGATATGCACCTGGCAGCCAAAGATGCCACGCCCTCTTGGAAATCCTGTATAAATATCCCGTTGATTTGTAAATAATTCTCCTTCTTCACGCAGCCAACTGTTATAATTTGATTGGCTAATAAATCTCCCACTTCATTCTCTCTCTTCCACACTTTGGAATATCCACCTCCAAGTAAGCACTCGGATTCGAGTGCAGAAACCAATAAAAACCACTAGATACTCCAGTTCCCCGGTTAGGCGGGACCTACAGGTGGTACAATTTACTTGACCGGCACTGCTCGTCGCGCATGTTACGTCCTTCGCCGCGACGCTATAGTCTCCCTATGAAGTATAAACGCAGCCACATTTGTAAAATCTGATGGCGTGATGGGAATAATGCTTTATTTACAGATTTGTCCAACGAACAGTCAAGCTAGAACATGAATTTGATACGACAAAAACCATATCGAGTGGGAGCATTCTAATGAAAGGATCTGGGGTGTAAAGGAAAATCATCCTCGTATAAAAACAAAATGAAAATAAAAGTATTCCTATTTCTTATTCATTTCCTGCTTTTTTCCAGAAGTTCGAAAAAAAATCTTGCAAATTCTTTAAGGTAGGTAGACTGCAGCCGAGAAGGCATGAGGAGGAAGGCGAACAAAAGTAGTGCGTACGTTTGACGCGCGTTCCTTTATATGATGAATGATATGCTCACTCGCAGCCCTGACGCAGCTCAGACGCACGCATTTGCGGCTTCGCGGCGGTTGCACATTCTCTTCACTGAGGAGACACATGCCGCGTTGACGGTTTTGACGCGTGCGTCTGACGCACGACCGACGCACGCACCTAGTATAAATTGCCTACAAGTAGTGAAGTCTGTAGTGAGAATGTAAATGCTCGGAACCCCGCATCCCCGGGCCGACAAGCCTTGGGCCGACAGCTCGTCAACAAGGAAAGGCAAGAGGAAGTTGTCAACAAGCTTTGGATCGACTAAGTTTCAGATGCGATCAGACAACTTGTTCTTTGAGTTCTATACATGGCAAAGTCAGTGAAAGCCTCGAAACAATTCTATGTAAAGCCTCAAGATCAATAAATAGTACAGGGAGCCTAAAATCTCCAAGACACTGTGGATAAATATAACATGACCACGAACGGAAGGAAAGCTAATCCATGAGACCGTGAGGAATTACAGAGTGCCGAATCGCAGCAACATTTCCTCGTTGAGATACCACCACCATGAGAATTGGAACAGCCAGCACTCTGGAACTTCTTTCTCATGTGGTTGCCCATACTACTTAAAATGTCAGCTTTGAATCCCCTGGCTCACCTGACAAGTCGTCTGAACATTGGAGTTGTTAGCGCACAGGGCCCAATAGACGTTTTCCTCATTTCCCTCTTTGTATACACTCAAGCAGAACTCTGGATTCGTGCATTCTACTACTCTCTGGAAACAGCTTGGAGTTGCTCGTTCAGTGCGCCTGGATGCCTATCCTTTCTAAGCACTATAGGTCAGAAGTAGTGTAAGAGGTAAACGTGGGGTCAAAGTGGTACACCGGAAGACGTCTAGGTATGAAGAGAACCCACTCATTGGCAAACGGTCAAGTCTTTTTCTGGATTACAGAAAATTTAAAATGCCCAAAATCAAGGCAGAAACATCACCTTCGCTCCATAGATAATCTTGCCACCAATTTGACGATCTTCGAAATCGTAGCACTCTAGGGAATACACCAGCGGCAGAAACAGTGAGAATCGTATGAGCATCAGAAGCATTTAGTGGCAGCACAATTGATTTACGGGATCTTATCAGGTTGTTGGGTGCTGGTGCGTGGTGGTAAATGACGTCACTGTCGTAAACCCGTTGGTGACCAGTTACAGTACTGCCTAATTTTGCCATTTCGCTTAAGGGCAGAACGATATTTACACTTACTGCATAAGATGCAAGATAAGATGTACTAGGTCGTCAAGCATTGAATGTCGGATTTTTCAAATGATCAATTTGACGACCGGTATCTTCGGAATTTCACTGGATCCACTCCCATTTTTCTCTTCATTGTGGAGGTACATACTCGCACTTTAAAAATTGCTTATAGGCACAGTCCCACCTCAGAATCGTTTTTGAGATTTCCGCATTAGATGAATCTCCAGCGACTGCTGATCAGAATGGTATAGGTGATTCCGTTCAAAGCCACCAGAAACCCCTGTTTTCGATACCTGACTTTGGAGGAGCCATTGGGCGGAGTCGGGTGGCGGGGCCTAGCCTCCTTTCGATTAATTCACTCCCGTATGCGCACTTTCTAAGGATAATTTTATTAATCGAAAGAGTTCCTCATCCATTTCTTACAGAATAGGAACTGCATTTCATGTGCTGTCAGCATGAAGGGAGTACAGGGTGCGGAAAGCCAGTAAATCCGCCTTGGCTGCTCCATCTTGCTCGAGATTGCAGGGTTTCAGCACCATGTACTCCTTTGCTGTCAATACATGAAATGCATTTTCTATTCCGTAGGAAGTGGATGAGGAACTTATTCGATTGATAAAATTATCCTCAGAAAATGCGCATCCAGGAGTGAATTAATCGAAAGTGAGGTTAGGACCCGCCCCCGACTCCGCTCAATGGCTCCTCCAAAGTGGGGTATCGAAAACAAAGGTTTCTGGTGGTTTTGAACGGAATCACCTATACCAATCTGATCAGCAGTCGCTGGAGATCCATCTGATGCGGAAATCTCAAAACCGATTCTGATGTGGGACTGTGCCTTTAAGTGATTTTCGATCACCTTCTGAATTTTTGCCTGAGAGGGACTTCTATGAAACTACTCGTAGACCAAAAATCGTATCACTTCGGAACATGGGTTCCATTGCAGAGCCTGCAAAGCAACGACAACGAGGAATACCCAAGAATTGTTTGGAGAGGGAGTGGCTAATAAAAATCGGAACCCCGATGATTCGAAAAATTTCTTCTCACTGATACATATAATCTTGCAAAGCGTTGTGTAACTGCCCATCGAATAACGATGAGATGGAAGCTGTGGATTTAGCGGACCGTAGTCTAACAAGGCCTGCACAGGTAGCAAGGTTTGACGTTCGTAACCCTAAATGCACTGTTACGGTATTCATGATATGATAAAATAAAGTGGCTCGATGAACGAATTTTCCACAGACTGGTCCCCAAAATTGGTGCCATCTTATGACCATTTTTCGCAAAACCACGTCGCTCAAACCATGGAGAAAAGCAACGACTATGGATACTTATCCAGCTACGTATCCTTGTTCCAGGAAACTTTTCTTTTGAATTCTCCCCCTTGCTGTCTTTATTACCACTTCTCAGGATTCTTCTCCACACAAACGTTGAAAACACGGAGCAATCAGGTTCAGGTAGATTTATTTCCCCTTCTTCTTAACCAGAACATCGAGCGGGACGTTCCCGCCGTTGGCACAACGCGAACACACACATGTCTTACGTCCGCGTCTATTCTCGCAGTAGCCAGTGCCGCAGTTCTGGAAGTGGCAAATAACAGGGATGCAGGAGAAAAGGCTGAGAATCAGTCGGAAAAATGTTTTGGGCCTCCCCCAGAACGCCACAAGGCGAAGGAATGTCGCGCCCAAACTAGAAATGTTTCAGCCAACCTGTATGCTGCACGAAGTGATACAGGCGGCCCTTGCAGCTTTGTCCAGGATCGGTGTGTCCATCCTGGCACATGTTGTGAGATAAAACTGACTGCTGGCCAAGCCGAGAACCGCAAATAGGATCAGACCAAGAAGAAATCGATTCATAGCTGAAAATCCAAGGCTCAACTAGCTGTAAAGCAAAAGAACTGCTGGAATGCTGCAGTACACATGCTCCCGCAACAATTTATAGGCACCGATTCACACCGGATGAAGAACGCGTGACTAAGCTGTGTAAATAATCCCGTAACAGTATCAACGCAAAATCCACTGGTCCAAAGCATGTCAACGGCGTGTTGCCCTTCGAAAACACACCGATCACTGGTTTTATCGCTTGTTTTTTAGAGTCACGGGCCGATTTATGACAGATGACTCAGTCCGATTCCACATAAAGATCATCCTGTGCGTCCACTGTGGCGAAGGGTCATAATCTATGCTCGAATGACCTTTGCTGCATTGAAAGAGCAAACATTGGTCTTTCCACCGTTGGCACAGGGTATTTCCGACGAAAATCCATTTGCTGGGATTCTTTGAACACAAGTTCGACATTCCGCGACGGCATTTGTCTATGACAAGAGCAATTTTGTAGCAGAAAATACACTAAAGCATTCACTATCGCAGTAGAGCGATGATGGCACTGGAAAATACAATTGCTGTCAACCACGAAAATTTTTGTGTTCGGAATTATGTCGTATCTCGAAACCCTAAAGGGACCCCATCCATGGTCGGATAACAGAAGATGAGTATCGATCGTCGTCGGTCGGATTCCGACGAGGATCGATACGTATCATTTCCTATTTGACCGGATCGGACTCCGACGCACTATAAATGGAGCTCATGCTGAAGTTACCCTAATCACATGTGAAATTTGAAAGTGTGTCGTTAATTCTTGGCGCGGGAAAATCCCACACTGTGGGCAACCCCTAAGTCCTGGCTGGGATTCATGGCAGCATAACTAGGCAAAACCAGGTTACCAAACCAACTCTAATGGTCTTTGTCTCCTAAGATTGCGCTCTCATAGGATAACCAATCATGTCAACGGTCATTGATTTGCTTCGGTAAAATTTCATGAATTCTAATGCTAGCCCTGCCATCACGGGAGAATCGAGGGCCATACGCGGCGAGCTCGGACAAAAGTGGTCGACAGCTGTAAACTGGCGCGTCGTTGGGTGGTTCTCCACCTCATCCGTCTGCAGTCATGCCATTACTCTAAATACTTCCACAGATAGGGGGCCATTCCTCACGTTTTTTTTTCACGGTTGAACTTTAGTTGAAGATGTTTATACGTGACACAACAAATAAGTGCCTCAGAATTGCAATTTTTTTCAAATATAAAAAACCCAAATTTTCATGGGTACATACTTTCGAGCTATTGTAATGTTGTCAGACGAAGGACAGGGCTAAAGCTATTTTGGGCGATTGATAATAGTATAAAAGTAGTCAATGACATTCTTACAATTGGTAACGGCAGGCAAGTACACTCAGCAAATTTCACTAGTCTTTTCACAAGCCTTCCTCATGAAGTCGTTAAAACAAATTTGTCTAAAATTATAGTGTTAGGCATAAAAGACTATAAGTATGTTAGAATTAAGGGTGGCAAAGTATGCCAATGACGACAACGGTAAGGGCAACTACTACAGTAAGGAGGACGTGATTTACATGATTGACTCGTTGCCAAATTCTGGTTATATTTATTATGGTGGAATAATTTATCAACAGGTCAAAGGTATTCCACAGGGGGCATCATGTAGTTCGGAACTGGCAGACCTTACTCTGTCATACATGGAATATGAGTTCATTAACAAGAAACTAAGCTGTCAAGATAGAAAGATACTTTATCTTTACAATGGTACTTTTAGAAACATAGATGATATTCTCCATATTTCGGATAATGTTGGAATTTTTGAAAGCAGCCTGAAAGAATATACCACCCATCTCTTTCCACAGAGAAAACTAGCGAAAATGTTGGAAAAACCAACTTTCTGGATCTCAGGCTAACAATAGAACGAGATTCGATTAATTATACTCTATACAATAAAATAGATTACAATAATTTCAGAGTTATTAGGTATCCTAATATAGCTTCTGATAACCCAAAACACATAGTCACAAATACTTTTATAACCGAATTTATAAGAATCAGCAGAACTTGCTATAAATATGAAGACTTCAGGAGTAGAATTGTAGATCTATGTACAGTAAGTGTCGAGAATAGATAGACCTCATCAGTCAGAATCATATATCACTCCTTCAGAAATAAGCCCATCATTATGAGAAAATACGGCGTTAAAAGTGTGGTGCACTTCCCACTCATACAAGAAGTGAGGCGCAGATTACTCGCTCTAACAACAACCATGTGAACGCCTAGAGGCGGGGAGCATCCAAATACAAATTCTAGTAGGCTGCTATTCTAGCATCAACGTCTCTCGTCATATCTTATTCATCTTGTCTTTGAACTTATGCATTGCATTCATTAACTTTTGAAGTCTTCTCGATATAGTTCGGTATTCACACTTTCAGTATTCATGCGTCTATAAAATCCTATGCAAATTCGACGCAGAACCCACGAAAAACTCACGGTTTTCTCGGGCCAATACATCGGTTCTGCACGGGCACGCATGGGTTTTGCATGGGTTTAATTATGGCTGGTATCGAATTATTGATTAAAAACCGTGTTTCGCACGAGCACGCATGTATCGATCGGAAGATACTGGTATGTCCTTTGTACGTTGTACACTTGAGCAACCATAGGTAAGCCGCTCGGTTTCGCAGTCTTTTTAAGCCCCATAAGTAAAGCCGTACCAAATCCTGACATCACCAACATTGTCAACCATTCTTTGGTTAGTCTTTATTTAAGGGGAAAGTTTGACGAATTCCTCATATTTGTCTTCCCTTATTCCCCTTTCAGTGAACTCTGAGTTCTTGTTCCTCCTTTCCACCATTTTTGCATTGGTTACACATACAGCTTTTCCGTTCCTTTACTTTCGCGCAGTAGCCATAACCGCAACCCTGAAATTGTGAAATCAGATAGAATTCAAGCGCTATGAACTTGGAACAAGCGGTTTTTCATTTGCTGCCTGTTCTTCTTCATAGGGTGAGGGACAGACGTTGTCTCACTGCGAACATGGGGGACCGGAACGCGCCACTGATGCGGCACGGCAGACCACATGTACGCCGAGACTCTCAGAAAAGATCTGCTACTTTTTTTGTCACTGGAGTTTTTTGATCTAGCCAGTCAAAGTATACGATTAATGACTAAACTCATAGAAATACCAAAGATGACGCCCAAGAGACCTGGAGTCCAAATTTTCCGCCGTGCCGCACCTCGGATACGTGGCTACGTATACATACATACATAGTATGTATATTTCGGGATGACGTGCGCGCGCACCGCTCGCCATGACGCGAACTGGCGATCCATACTCAGTTAGTTGTCTGCTGGAGCAATGCCAGCAGTACGCCACGCGTCATGGTATGCGGTGCGCTCGCAGGCCACACCGAAATATACACACTGCACCTTCGACTGCAGTTCAATAGCAGTAGTTCCACACTAATATTGGTCCAGTCTTTGATTGTTTCGCTAGGACACAAAGACTATCAACCATCTCAAAACCATACGTATATGAGAAGATGAGGGTAAAGAAAAAAAGGGATACCTGCTTTTTGCACATGGCGATGCAAGTCTCAACGACTCGCCTCAAATTGGTACGTGCATCCATTTTTGCACATACCGTGCTGTGAGCCTCGGTGATAGGCAGAGAAACAATGGCGGACAGCGCAAAACAAATGAAGAGACGATTCATTCCTTATTCTTGCTGAATCAGAACTTTCAGTGCTTTGGAAGTTGAACTGGAATGAGATGGAGGGCGAAAAATTCCGACAACAGGGCACTATGGAATTGTACACAAATTAGTATTTACAAGTGCTCCTACTCGCCTTCGGCGAGTCTCGCACTTGCCCGCTTCGCGGGACTTCGGTACTTAAGTACCGATAATTTTTCATAAAGCGGATGAAGCCGACATTTGCGAGGCTCGCCGAAGGCGAGTAGGAGCACTTGTAGGGATGTAATCAACTTGTGTGTTGGTAATCGCTTCCGCACAGAAGCTTCAACTTCGCATTTAACCCTTTCAAAAACGCTGAAGTGACCACAGAGAGGATCCTGAGAGCTAACCACTGGTAAGAACTTATATTCCAATAATTTTATGAATAAACAATAAATAAACATCCGCTTTTTCCTGTGGTAGACGATTCATAGACATTCGCGCATGAAACCTATACCGTTCGGGTCAGAATTGTGCCTCGCAGTGCAAAAAATCATTGTGATCTACGTGAAGCGCGGCGAAGCTGCGCTTTGCGCAGATAATAATACACTGCGGGGCACAATTCTGAGTCGAACGGTATAGGTTTCATGTGTGTTTGTTGGTTGGATCGTGAGATATAAGCGATAACCAACAAACACACAAATAGATGAGTTTTACTCTATAGTGATGGGGATAGGGTCCCAAAAATCGATAAAACCGACTGTGGAAAAAGCGGCAAAAGACCCTGACGTTGCACTGCGGGGCACAATTCTGAGTCGAACGGTATAGGATTCATGTGTGTTTGTTGGTTGGATCGTGAGATATAAGCGATAACCAACAAACACACAAACAGATGAGTTTTACTCTATAGTGATTTAGTTTCTTTCTATAGTATGAGCTCATCGAATTCCTAAGTAATCCGCGGCTCAACCTAAAAAAATCGAAGAGCCTTATCTTACACCCAATACCCACATCAAACCGCTACTTCTTGATGAAGATCAGATCGAGACGCAGTGCTAGTGCACCACAACGGCAGGCGAGGGGTACGCGTTCGCTGCGGATGGGTTAAAATGCTGGATTTTTTCAGACAGTTTTCCCTCAGTGGATAAACGCGAGCTCTGATCCAATACCATGTGTCCAATCATTTCACTCGAGCAAAAAAAAACATTTAATGAGAAATGCGAGGAGAAAACATGAGAAGTCCGCATAGAGAATACGAAGAACATATGCCAACAGCTATTTATACTGCCACAACCACAGTATGTCGTAAGTATTGACATATGGTATAAACGATACGAGCAAGCATAGCGCTTCTAAATAACAATCCTAACATAAGTTCCCAAAACACCTTTATAGCTTGCGTTTTTAAGACTTTATGCAAAATTCGGTCTCCTTTAGCAGCCATGCCCTAAAAATCCTTAAAACCTACAAATTATATATCATTTCACTAAGAATTATGCCTTACTATAAAATGTCGAAAAATGCTTGCCGTTCACAGTTTCGAAGTGCTTTGCACACATGACAACGGTTTTCTGCGTTTTTTTCTCTCTTTCATTTTGTTTTCACGGATGAAAGCAGCAACCACGGAAACTTTCGCTGCTCAGATTTTCACACTTTCAAGAACTTTAGTTTGGTATGAACAGCTCACGTACAAAACAGCGACGGAATTAAGCTCAGTAACAAGTATTTATTTCTGCGTGCTGGCGCCCACTTGGGGCTTGTCAAATGTCGTGTAAAGGACGGCAAAAAAGAATTTTCTACATATTCAAAGAAAAAAAGATCGGTCCCAACGTAGAATACTTCTATGGTATCCGCTACTAGCCTCATTTCTGGTATTCGAATAAGACTGTATTGCCGCTCGTATGCTCAAGATATAACTAAACTATTTTTCTTTTCTTTTATTTTATCATTTTAAATCACTTCTCGTGGCATCCAGTATAGCGAACAGCAACAAGTACATGGCTTCCTCCCAATTTCGAGCACGGCACAGAGAAACCCCACGCACAACCCATGAAAACAGACTTGCACTCTGCCTACCTTTCGTTTCCGATGAAATATCTGCAGACATACGACGGTGTCTAAGACGAGCTCAACTGCAAAATGATGTTACCTTGGTTGACATACCTAATGATAACATCAAAAAACAGTTGGTTCGAAATAGATTGTACGATAAGGAATGCATATCAAAAGATTGCATTGTCTGCCCATATGGAAGGGATGGAGACTGTTCAAAGGCTGGAGTTGTTTATCAAATTACTTGTTTGAATTGTGGAGCTCTATATATCGGGGAGACGGGCCGCGTGCTCAGCATTCGCATCAAAGAACATCTGGCAAGTGAGCGAAGAGGGAGTCTCGTATCAGTACTTGGGAAGCATAGACACGAAGGGCACAATGACAATGACTTTGATGTGATGTGTACGATACTCACCCATGAGACGGACATCACTGCGCGGAAGGCTATGGAAGGGTTTTGGATTTCGGCCAGGAACCCGAGCATGAATAACAGAAATGAATGCCTGTCGATTACCAATGATTTCCTCCCCTTTCTATCACTATGCGAGCTGTAGACGATACCCGAACCCGTATTCCATCTAGGGTACAGGGTCACGCTCACTTGTCCGTAGTGTCTGTGTCTGAACGGTCCGGACATCCGCAGAAAACGGTGGACTCAAAGACGGTGGTTAGTTTCCAATTGTCTAAGAGCGGTTCTGTCTAGTTAATCCAGAATGATGTTGCACTAGCCAAGAGCGGACAAAACGTTTGGTGGCCAAGAACGCACGCAAAATCGAGCTTTACACCACTTTCAGGCCTCCGAAGAAGACGTTTGAGTCGAAACGTAGGCCGTTAATAAACGAGTTTCACCTAACAACCTGGAGATAGCAGCAGCATACAAAGCATAAACCATTTTTTTGTGATTTCGATCAATTAATTTCGTCCTCCAGCAGCAGCATACAAAGCATAAACCATTTTTCTTTGTGATTTCGATCAATTAATTTCGTCCTCCCGTTTGAGCAGCAAAGGAAGCGCAGCAATAGCATTGTGGTGGAGATAATAGGCAAATATTTTCAATCTGTATCAACTTTTCCTATCTCAGTAGCTAAGAGTTAGGATGCTGGACAAAATCAGTGAAATCCGAAAAAGTTGAAGTTCGAGCAGAACAATTCATGTTAGTTGAGCCTGTGCCAACGCCAAGTTTTGAAACATAAGCAAGTTTGGATTAGATAGTTCAACCCAGAAGCTGGTTATAGCACAACATCCCCTACTCAATATGGCTCTGATCATATCGTATTGACTGCCACTGTATAATAGGTGAGAAGACTCACCGTGGCGTCATTTTAGACTGATATTTGATGCTTTGCCAAACAGGTTGTTAATGAAGCACTTTACTTTGGCCGACGTTTCGACTTCACGTCGTTTTCAGAGACCTGAAAGTGGCTCAAGGTATTCCTAATTTACGAGCTGTTCCATCAAACGCCTCTCCCAGTGCGTTCAATTCGTATTGATCACATCACTGCGAGATCCCAAGCCAAAAGTACAACGCTCACCAAATGCTCCACGATGTCAGCGGTGGTGTTATTCCGCTCATTGTCAGACGAAAAGGAAGCATGAAAGGAAGAATCAAGTGTTCTATACCATTCTACTCGGAATCTTACGGGCTCACCAGCTGACAACTGAGCAACCCCTGCATTTTTTATCTGAAAGATATAAAGTAAAAAAGCGTTTTCATACATGACCCGTTTTTTCGGGCCTGTTCCAGATAAAGGCACCTGCTTCAGTGGGTTTTGCATGCGCAGTGACGTCGAAAATTCAATAGGCAACTGCGCAACTTACGATTTCTTAAAATTTTTGAGAAAGTTTAAAGGACGCAAATCCCCCGTCTAGGTTTTAAAAATTGATTTCTCCCTGGATTTTTGGTGAAATTTGTCGCTCTTGATGTCACCTTGTAGGGAATCTTATGAAGAAAGTCGCTGACAACTGCGCAACATACAGTTCTGTGAAACAACAGAAATATTTAGCAAAAATCGAGCTGGGGCATTTTCTGCGTTAGGCTGAGCGCTGGTCCCGGCACGAAAGCAGGGAGCCGGCGCAAATCTCAGCTTCGGCGTTCCATTTTCGAACAAACGATCTTTTCTTAATTTTCTGAGCAATATTAGAGGAGTTTCGGTTGAATCCATACAGCAGCTTTGAAACAGCTTTCACTGTTATGCGCCATCGTTCACTTTGTGGAACCCTATCCTAGCGCTGTCAAAGCAATGGTTGCGGACCAACCTTCACTTTTCGGCCCAGACAACCTTCACTTATTTAACCCCTGTCTCACTCCTATCGTATGTATGACCCTAGAAGTTACTAAGCTTGGTCTGGGGCTCACACAAGAGTACTATACGTCACATCTAAGCAAAAAGAAATAGGAGTAAAGCACTAAATAGAGCTCCGCGGAAAAATTGGGCTACGGCTTCGATATCAGGGTTAAAACCTGCATATATATTAGTACACAATGCATCACATTGAATGGCCACGGCTGCGAAATATCCTTTCCTTGTCAAATCATTTTTTTCTCTGCCTGCTCAGGATTACTTCAACCTTTCCATTAATTTCTTCACTTTGCTGCAGCTGAACCTGCTAGTAGTCAATTCATCAACATCACTTCTGTTTACAGGATGAGGTTTTGCTCATCCAGTGGCGTTCAAGGAGATGATTTTCGAGGAAACAAGGACCTCAGTCGTTTGTATTACATCTGAGCTAAAAGAAATGAGTGTACATCACTAGACAGAACTTCGCAGGAGATTTGGGCTACTGATTCGACATCAGCGTTAAAAACTGCACACGGCAGCACACATCGCATCATGATTAACCATAACGACCAGGTATCCTTTCTCTGTGAGTTTTAACCGTTAAACACAAGTCCCAATCCAGAGGCAATACCAGTTAGTCTTCCGAGGACCACTAGGCAGAAATCATTAGGGAAGCAAGAAGTGGATGTGTAGTTTTGCCTTTTCCTCCAGCGTCACTGGTAGATTTATAGAAGATCCTGACTTCATCAATACTGTCGAACATTTACTGACAAATCTTTATTGGACAACTTTGTACTTTGTACTTTTCTGTACTTTGTTTGTAACAGCACCATCTTACCATACCTGAAATCACGGTACTGTCTCAAAATTTGTATTCACTTCTTTCACGGTTGAAAGTAAGATACCACATCCATGAGCTTATGTCTCACCCTTTTCGAGCCATCGCACAAGCATTTGATCTTTCCCATCTTTGTTCTGTACGAAATCCCATAACTTTGAACGTTTTTACGAATGCCATACTGGAAGTGAAGATTCAGATAGGATTTAAGGGCGTTTTACTTGATCTGCATTGACTCGGGGGGTAAGTTCATGCGATTCTTCGTGGGTATAGAAGCTATTTCCTATTATAAAACTATTTCCCATGAACAGTGTCAGTCACACTGAATGAGTTACATAGCTCCTTTTCTCCTCCATTATTATAGCCCGATCGGATCGGATGCTCTGTGGCGTTAGCATTCACTCTTGTCGACTTGGAGAGTCACATTCTGTTAGAGTAATATGTATGAGTCCGAATTAGAATCGTAATTTGACTAAAAATGCAGTCTTATCTTTTGTTGTTATTTTGAAGCTTTTTCATACTTTAAATTTCCTGTTCTGCACTACTTACCATACCGAATCTTTCTAGTTGTTTGTTTAATTGGTCGAGCCACCTATTTCAAAATTCGTTTTCATTCGTCAACTCCGAAAACATTGGAAAGCAGTGCCAAAAACCGATTTCGCCAACAAAACAGCTGAGAAAAAGGGCCGTAGCGACTTCTTTGGACCGATTCACATCGTATAGGTCTCACAACTCGGCACAACCTGTTCGAAAGGGATGAGCCAAGAGGTTCCAGAAAACGGGGATTTCAAAGGTTTTGACTGTTTTCAGCACTGCAACAGTGATCAGCGATTATCCCCTACTGTGCCGAAATCTCGAGCTCCAAAATTTCTGTGGGTGCTGCCCTTAAAGGCAAGGTCCGGGCAAAATTTCATCTCCTCGATTTTTATTTAATTCGTCGCCCACGGCGACACCTTGGACGGAAACAATCGAAAAAACTCTGAAAAAGTCTCACAACGAACGGTTCACATCGACCAGTTTTGGTATGCCGTTTGCACGTTTGCAGCGGCCGTGCCTTCATATAACGTTATAGGGCGCGCCCACATGTTGTCTATTGTGGCGTCTTAGGAAAAAATTCATTTTCAAATGACTGTGCAGTCCGTTTGATAATGATGGTTCCGGAAAGAGTTCGTTAAGGTGTCTGTATCCATGCGCATCACCCAACTTTGTCTATTATGCACACGAGCACCTTTTGTGAAATGGAGCGTGTTTTCCTACGGCTACCGTAGCCCTCAAACGTTTGGTCCCATATATTGCGATAGAGCTCACGACGAGCTCTCAAATGTGATATATGTGCTACATACCTTGTGTGGACTCTAAGACACAAAAAACCTGGATAGGCAAGATTTTCGCCGGGCCTTGCCATTAAGCAACACAGAAGCTAAGAGTTCACATATCTTCTCAGCTTACAATGAGTGATTCAAGGTATCTGAGCGTTGCACAGCTTAGGTTCGGTTTGATGTGATCTATTCGTCAGCTGAATTCTTCCAGTCAAAGGATAATAAATTTTGAAAAAAATCATTAAGAAATAGGAGACCACCGCTACATCAGTGAAGGCGATCTCCAGCCATCATCCTCTCTCACCCAATGTTCTATTCAAGTTTCCCCAGAAAAGCGTCGTTCCCCAGCCTTCCCTTCGACGATAAAATACCCGGCGAAAGACTGACAAGTTCGCGATATGCCGTAGCGCTTTATTGCCGTAGTGCTTTATTACAAGGTATATTAAATTTGCCTATGTTGTAGGAGACCTATGCACTCACGCTGGATATAATGCGTCATCTGGAATAGCTTATTTTTATTTTCATTAACATTTTTTGAATAATTATTATCAATTATTTCATATTAATATTGTTTTTAATTTTTAAATAGTCCGCCGAGGTCCCTAAAGTGGCGGAGATGCCGGACTTTTCCCGTGTCCTCATCGCCTTGCAACCATTATTCAGGCAGTACCCTAGCAAAGCCATAACGGTGAAGATGAAGGTGAAGGGGCAAAGGACATACCTTCGATTTGCACATGACGTTGCAACCCTCATCATAGACTCTTTGAGGCCATTTTGGCTTATAAGTCCAGAGAGTTGGAGCGTGAGCTTTGCACAGAATCATATCGAGAATGACGAACAGTGCTAAGCAAGTGAAGAGACGGTTCATTCCTTGTTGTCGCTGAACCAGGATTTTAAGAGCTTCGGAAGTTCAACACAAACAAGATTAAGCACGAAAAATCTGGTGAATAGAGCGCCATGGTATAGTTTCTGAGCATTTATTCATTTGAATCTTCATAATACCAACTCGTTGAATTCTGACGTAATCCGTGGTTAATTTTGGAAAAAAAAAACTATGGAGTTTATGTGCACATCTAAGCAGATACAGTAGCGCCCATAAAGATATGATCACAGGCACTATTGAATGCAGAATCTCGAAATATAACTCAACTGTGGATTAAGCTATTTAGACCAAATTTGAGGATGTGGTGAGGGTCTAAGTGTTCTTTCTTTTCGCTGCTCGGCATTGACGTAAACTGCTTCCAAGCAGAACTACCACGTTTCAAGTGAAAATTTACTGTTTTATTAACATTATGATTCTTCGACTGTATCGCGACATCTCAGCTCAGGAAGAAAGTATCCTAAATCGTATGGTAATCGAGCACTTTGCTACATAAGTTGCGTTCCATGGTTCTTTTCTGCACACAAAAAGTGGGCCTGTCAAAATATCCTGTAAAAGTATGAAAAGAATTTTTTTTGTAATTCCGGAGAAAAAAGATCGGTTCCGACGAGGACTGTTTCTATGATATCCATTACTAGCAACTACACTAGTTTCCAAGTGAGAACTGTTTTGCTGTTCATATGCTTAAGATATACATAATTGAACCGTTTTTTCCGTGATTTCGATTATTTAATTTCGTCCTCCCGTTTGAGCAGCAGAGGAAGCGCAGTAATAGCGTTGTGGTGGAAATGTTAGACGAATATGTGCCCAATCTGTACCAACTTTCCCTATCTCCCATTAGTCAATAGCTGGGGTGCTATACAAAATCTACGAAATTTGAGAAAGTTAATGTTTGAGCTCAATAATCCATGTTAATTGGAGCTGTGTCAATGGTAAGCTGCCTTTGGAAAGCGCTCATAGAGTTTCAGTACATAGTAAAACGTGGGCGGGATAGCTCGACCCAGAAGCGAGTTATGGCAAAAAATTCCTTGGTCAACATGGCTCTGATCATATCTTTATGGCCGCTACTGTACGTCCAAGATATGATAGGCAGACCACCTGGGGGAGCACCGCCCACTAGCAAACTGTGGGATTTTTCCACGACTTGACATACTGCGAATTTCGGAAGGGTACAAAATATTACGACACACAGCGAGGATGCCCCAGTTCTCACTATGCAACGGGCGAGCTTATTTGCAATGAAGGACAAGAAATACGCGCTCACTGTGCGGACGCTTGAGATTTTGCGGCCTAACTGTCGTGGTGGGAATTCCTAACATCCAAAGGATGCACAACCAAACACATCGGAGACTGGAAACAACATCCCAACTGCGTTCATTTTTTTCCATTACCGATTTGTTTCACCATTGAGTACGAGTTCTAAGATTATGCCAAAGCCCAGTCGTTGCTGGTTTGTGGAAAGCTAGGCCACGCAACGCTACCAAGCGGGCAGAGCAGGCCAGTAGGGCGCTGTGGTTGCTGGAATTGCCGGTATTCCCGTTTCAAACACAATAATATGAGTTTGCGAAAGAAAGGCCAACACTTTCATGCTCAGGCTCGTTGTAGAAATCAATTAAAGCATGACAACCAAAAGAACCAGCACCGATGGCACCACAGATTCTGTCTTGTAATTGGGGGAAGTCCCCATGGGGTTACAGTCAGTACCCATGACAAAGCGCGATTGTATGATGAAGAACAGACCCGGCGCACCCCGAGCGGTGGGACACACGTTTTTGCTAGATGGTAGTATTCTTATTCCGGCAATCGCCCGCGATTCTCGTGCGTAGATCAAGCGGATGGATTTTTCATGGGAGACATTCCCCATCAGCAGACGAACACGAAATCTGATTTCATACTATGTATGCCAACATTTCACTAAAGAAAACATTTAACGAGAACTTCACGAAAAAAATACTAGAATTCTGAGACTAGAATACGAAACATATAGCCCATTATGTGCAGCTATTTATACAGCTACAATCACAGTATTTCTTTGGTTTTCACATGTAGCATGACCAAACAATCGAGGCGTAATGCCTTTATGTAAAAAATTCGATATAAATTCTCCCTCATCGTCTTGCGAAACACCTTCATTGCTTGTGTTTCTCAGACATTATGGCAACTTTGGTCGTTTTCAGCAGCCACGTTCAGCCTACGACAAACGGCTTGAGGTTACTAGTTCAATACGCCTGGAGGCCTATCTTTTTGAAGGACTACAGGTTAGAAGGGCTCGTGTAGCGCAGTGGTAAGAGGCTCGCTGCGCACGTACACGGTCGATGGTTCGATCGCGCCCGTGGCCAACCAAGCCGTCTATGCCCCGGGGTCGGTGAATTGGTACCAGAGGAGTCTGGGAGGATGAAGCACTGATCAAGTTCATCGGATGCCCCCTCGAGCCACTGTATAGGGCACATACGCATTCAATGCCCATACGATGCTCAAATGAAGTCGAATGCGTAGCACATCCCATGTGATGGGATTGATCAACGCCGCCAACCTTATCCTTTATCCTTTATACAGTCTAGAAGTAGTGGAAGAAGTTAGTGTGGGGTCAAAAACATGCACCAGGAGATGCATTGCTACGGAAGAGGATCCACCCACCCCGCAAGAGGCCAGGCCTTTTTTCTGGATCACAAAAAATTCCCAAAATCATGGCAGGGTCATCTAATAAAAGCAGAAACATCACCTTCACTCCATAAATGATCTTGCCACCAACTTGACTATCTTCGAAATCGTAGCACTGTAGAGTATAGTAGAGTATACACCAGAGGGATGAACACTAAGGAAGGTATGAGTACCAGTAGCATTTAGTGGGAACCCAACTGATTTACGGGGTCTTAGTTAGAGTTGGTGTCAGGTTGATCGCTGGCTGCTTTTGCGTGGTGGTAAATGACGTCACTGCCGT
Organism: Ancylostoma ceylanicum; assembly: GCA_000688135.1. NCBI lineage: Eukaryota > Metazoa > Nematoda > Chromadorea > Rhabditida > Ancylostomatidae > Ancylostoma > Ancylostoma ceylanicum. Next base: position 52,813 of record JARK01000243.1, on the reverse strand, counting down.
AAACTGGTCGGTGACCAATGAGAGCACCGCCTAATTCTCTTACTTTACTTAAAGGCAGAAAAATATTAAAATTTTCTGCATACGGTGCGTAAGAGGGGCAATCAGAACTCATGGCAAGCAACTAACGGGCAAGTCCGGAGTTTTCCAATCTTTATAGGTTGCGTAGGCGGAAAATTCGATCTATCTAATCTTTTACCTCCGTTACTTTCCTTAAATATGCAATACATCCACTTAAGACATAAGTTTAGACGCAAATATTGTAATAAAACGTTTTCTGTCCATAATTTCTCGAAGGTTAGAGTACATCAAATTTCTGCATGTTTCGCTGCTAATAATGAGCTGCTGACTCGGATAAGCATGGCATTGTTCTCTATAGATGTTTTCGTAAAGAAGAAAACCTTCAAAAGTGAAGTCGTTACTCGAGATTCAGATTTATTCACACCTTCTTACAAAAGAAGGTTCACAGATGGAGAGTCGTCCTAAACTGGATCGATTTCAGGAGTTTTCATACAGCTCCAATAGACATGTTTTCAGAATATTTGCAGCCATTTGCGTGGTCCAGTCCTCATATGATTAATCTACAAACAGCTCCCAGAAAAGAGCATTGCCATCCTTGCTCAATCTCATCATTTCTGTTTTGCTGTCGTCATTGCTTCATCAACTCTATTCTATCTGAAAATATTCAGTTGTACTGCAGTCATCAGCTCTCTCGATTAATACAGATATTCCAGTTAGTCCCAATGAAGATATTAGGTTGTTGCGAAAATAATTGCCGTTTCACGGTATGCTTGAAAAAAAAAACTTTTTTCCAATGCCCAATTCAACAACTTCAAGCAAACTTGTGCTAGCTCCTGATATTGTTTATTCTGGTCTTTCAGATGCTTCTTCAATAATCTCGCTAGCTCTTCCCTGGACTTTTTATAGGGTCGCGAAAAATGGTGAGCCGACGCGATTTTCGAGTGATCATTTTGTACGAGTTCAAACTCAGCCACTCTGCAGCAGAAGCAGCCCATAAAATAGCGCTTGCTTTTGGCACGGACTCTCCTTCCGAAAGGACAGTGAGGTGCTGGTTCGCAAAATTCTCTTCCGGCGATTTTGATCTCGAAGATAAACCCGGTCGTGGTCGAAGGATGTCGCTTGACGATCAAGCACTGAGAGCAACGGTGGAAACGAAACCCGATACTACTACTCGTACGTTGGCGGCAGGCCTGGGGGTTCACTATGCTACAGTTTCGAAACATTTGGCCTCCATTGGCATGGTGAGAAAAATGCAAAAGTGGACACCCCATGACCTGACCGACGACCAGCAATCCACCAGCTGCGAGATCAGTTCTAACCTCCTCGTTCGCCAGAAAACGAGCCATTTCTTAGGCATCGAGGTTCTCCCTTACCCACCTTACTCTCCAGACCTCTCTCCTACCGACTGTCACTTTTTCCGGGCTCTCGAAGCAAACCTGCGTCAGCAGCAGTTCCCTGATTTGGAGCATGTTGAAATTGCCTTTCAAGAGTTCTTAAAATCCTGTGATCTCAATTTCTATTGAAAAGGTATAAATGAATTACCAGATCGTTTGCAGAGATGTCTAAAATCTGAAGGATTTTATTTTGACAAATAAAGTTGAGTTTGAACAGAGTTACAGCATTTTGAACTGGGCTGTCTATTTCCGCAATTAATTTCGCAACAACCTGATATCGGTGCACATTCCGGAATTATCCATATGTGAAGCACCATACCATTCAAAAACATTCAGTTGTCTAACCCCTCTGGAATGAGTTATGGACTTCAAACTGTTCGAGTACATATGCCCTGGGGGGGGGGGACTTGAATGAGCATTTCTCGAAGACTTTTCTCTGTTATTTCAAGCATTCTTTCAGGATAATTCTCTCCAAGGTGTTTTTTGAAAGGAATGTCCTCAACAATGCCTTTCATTGTTATTTGTTCACAAAAGAAGTCGCGCACGGTCGTAAAGACGCTAGAGATGATCGCCAGTGATGACAACGGTCGGCTAGAGTCTGCTTCCGAAAGCTGGCTGGAGAGAATTTGACAATTCCTCATCGGATCCTCATCGGTACTCATAATTTTCTATAGGAAAATCGCCGCCTCCCTCAGTCCTACAAACTCTCCTTAAAATTCTCCAAACATACGTAACGATGTAAAGACGGGTTCTGATTATTCTTTCTTCGCAGCTTCAGGGAACTCCTTCGGGACTTCCATCGGGGACTTCCTTATACTATGAGTAGTAATTCCTGCTAACCCAAGGGCTTTATGGTATGCCGAAGTTTTCGTTCATTAAAGTTGTGTGAAGAATAGGGTCATTACAAAAAAAATTCTTTTGCATTCATCTAAAACCTCAGTGCGTACATCTTCTCCAAACCCTATCCATAGCCAAATGGAGATATCTTGGAATAGATTGGCAAGCGCTATATTGCGTAGGCAGACTGCGAGAAAGCCGCATGAAAAAAGGCTACGCTTCAAAACATGGGTAGGAACTTGACAGTCAGGGTTTCTCATGTCGATGTTTTTACTCATCATAGGGTGTTACTATCACAGCCCTACAAGTTTGGAAAAAGTGTTTGTTCTGTGTCTCGAACTGCCTTCGAATATCGAATACACGCTTCGAATATTTGAATGTATTCGAATAATGCCTCCTGACGAATATCCGAATTCGAATATGTTCGAATATGGGACCCTTCTCGAATATTCGACTATTCGAATATTCCAATACTCGAATTTTTCGAATATTTATCCGAATACGAATATTCGGTTATAACTATACTAATGATTGAGATTAAGACAAATTTTTGCACGCGGATTCTCTTAGATTCACCCACTGAGATGCTAAAAATGATTATCAGATCCGGGAACAAATGCCCACAGAGAGAACAAAACGCTAAAATCTATAATATAACGAATCGAGACTTGCCCATTCAAGAATCCGCACCTTTTCGCGGCGGGACCATGGGAGTGCGCTGGGCGCCTCCTTCAACACCAATGCGCGTGAGGAAGAGAAGTGCTTTGTTCTACACATTTCTGCCTGGACGCCGTGAAGCTTTATATTAGGTTGTTGCAAAATCGATGTCGGATTTTGACAGTTGGAGTTTGAATTGTCGTAACTCGGCAAAAACTGAACCTTTTCTGCCGCTTCAGTACTCGTTTGAATCAGCACATCTTCACCATTTTTCCACTGTGTTCTCGTTCCACTAGGCCTGAAGCCAAGCTCTTCGGACACAAGAAAAGCGGCGAGATCGTTTTGAGCTAACGTATTTTTGCGGCTTATCTTTTCTCTCAGGGATAGGTCCCACCGCTTGTATTGGTGGCCATTTGTAGGGGAACAGTCCCCTGAGTGAGGCTTATAAGGGAGAGTCTCGATCTTCGGCTGCATCTACTTCCAGAGCGTCTTGAGTGAAAATTGTGGTCTTGAGCCACTGTGAAATACTGGAGGATAATAGCACTGAATCCACTTCTTCAGTTTTTCCATCATGCTCGTTTCTCCGATGGCCCCAGAAATAGCGGAATAATGAACCTCAAGGCCACCTTCGAGATATTGAACAGGTCTCCTGGTGATAGCTTGCAACAGTGCTTTAAAAACGGCGTTGACGTCATCGAATTTTAGTCCATAACTCTGAGGCACGCGTCCCCAATACCAAGTGACTTGGGTTAACACTGGGCTACCACTCTATTGAGCATTCCCTTCTGCATAGGTTGGTGACATTTCATGTCCAAGCCACTCTCTTGCTATGGAGTTCGAGTCCACGAAACAGTTTGAAACGAATTTTAGCGGACGAGTACATTTTGATTCTTCCTCAAAAAGCACAGCAAAAGTTGGTAGATCAGAATAAAAATGAATAGGCAGAAAGAGGAAGAAATGGGCTTTAGAACAAGTACAAAATGTATGGTGGAAGCAGCATTTCTCTTTTCAAAACATCACTCCAGAGTTCGTGGTTCAAAAATCCGACATCGATTTTGCAACAACCTAATATGTTGTTTGCATCTATGCCAGGTCTATTCATGCATTTTGACGTCAAATGGTTCGCAGTTGATGAAATTGGCAACCCATTTTGGTTCAATTTAATTCTTTTTCGTCACTGTTCGTCTAGCATTGGTGGATGCACATGTTGTGTGTTTCTGTATTATTCAGGATTGCGTCACAGCAAAATTCCACGGACTTTTCGCGTTGCTTCGGTACCATTTTGGTTTATTTTCATTCTTTTTCGTCACTGTTTGTCTAGCATCGGTGGATGCAAATGTTGTGTGTTTCTGTATTCTTCAGGATTCCGCCACAGCAAAATTCCACGGACTTTTCGCGTTGCTTTGGTGCGGTGCGTATGGAGACGCAGTAAGTTTGCGCGCGAAGTGTGACGGCGAAACCAGGAACATTTCCTACTTGTCAGGAATTCTCTTCTCCTTCTCCATATTGCGCTCTTTATCAATGCGTCAACTTTAACGCGCGGCGGACACGAATAACGTCTTGAAGTTGATTCGTCGATACACAACGCAATATAGGGAGGGAAAAGAGAGCTCCTGGCAAGTGGGGCAAGCTCCTGGTTTCGCCGTGAGTGCTGCCGCGTTAACAACCTGCGTTTTCATTTTCGCCGCACCGAAACAACGCGAAAACTTCCTCAAGCGAATTTTCGAGGTGACACATCAAATTCGACGCGCTGTAAGCATGAACAACGGCTATAGCGCTGATGTGTGAGGCATGCCGAGTTTCGCCACATTCCATTCGATTTCGTTCTCCAGGACCCGTATCCAATATATTTCACTGTGGAAGAAAGAACAGCGGGTATATACATACCTATTCGTTTTTATCCACTGTGGTATCCAATATATCTCATCCATCCACGTGTTAATTTTTCATCACAAATGCGGTGTCTTGGCGGAAGACAATACGAAGTGAAGATGGAATAGACGACTGATTGTTATCAGAAAGGAATCAACTGTTAGAAATAACATGCAGTAGAAGTGAATTCGCACATCCGTCAATATGGTTTCACTGGATAGCAGATTCTCTAAATCGCGCGTAGCCCACTAAGCAAAATATAAAGGCGCTGACTGTCTTCCGCACCAATATATCTGCTAGCGCACAATTCTCCTACTGGTTTAAGTATATTGGAAACGGGACCAAATTGCGTGTTAGAGTATCCACAGACTTCATCAGCAATCGTCGCGATCGCCACGACAGCCGGCTGTCGTCGCGATCGCGACGAATGCCACATGGACAGTGTGAAAGAGGAGACTCCAGACGGAAGAGGGATGATAATCAAATCGTGGCAGTCGATAGGCATCTTCACCATTTTCGCTATCAATCGCATCGCCAGTTCGTTTCGGGCTCATCCTCGAGAGTATGGGCGATCAGCTCCGTTTGGCTGCGATCGATGGCGAAGTAACGTGGCAATCGATACGTATCACTTTCATGATGCCTATCTCTCATATCGCTGGTTCATTTTCATTCATTTCGAACTGGCAAAGTCTGGTGATACTTCTAAGATCCACCATTATCTCTGGTTATCGCCAGGGTGTCATTCAGTGATGTGGTTGCTAAAGATGGGTCTGGAGGAAAGTCAGCGTTGAAGGAATCAGCAATCAATACATACGCATCAAACTACATGACCCGTATCCAGTATACTCTATCCGGTCGGATAAACGCGCTCTAGCGGATTCGTTAGTATGGTTTAGAGAATCTGCCATCGGATAAAAACTTGTCCGCAGATATATGAATCCACTTAATTCACTGATCCATGAACTACTCCATCTTTCGTTCGTGTATCTCGACAAGATACCACAGTTGTGCCCACTAATGAAGGAACGGATAGATGAAGTATATTGGATAACAGAGTGGATCAAAACCAGTGGGAATGAATATAGAAATACCCGCTGTTTTCCCTCCCACGCTTGAACATGGTTGATACGGATCAAGGACTGTGCGGTACATTACATTTGGGCTGACCGATGTCTGCAACGTTCACCCTCCATAGATCGTTAGATCAAGCAAGGCTGTCATGGAACGACATGTTTATGAAGAGTAAAAGTAGGCTGAATAAGTAAAAGAAGATTGAATAAACAGGAAAAGGTTACGATAAGGGAGGGAGTGGTTGCGGAAATAGGACAGCGCTATTACAATGCACCACACATTTTAATTAATTATCGCAAAACTTCCGCATCTAGATCGTGGTGACCACGAGTATACTTTGTAGGGAGCAAGCTGATACGTCTCCGTAATTGATGACATCACAAAATTTCTTCCCTTCTCATGACCTATATACAAATGGAAGTTTTCTGTCTGTGCAGTCGGTCTAGAAATCAGTTATCATTTTTGTACTCGTATTTCGGCACAAAAGTACTTTTGAAGAGTAGGCGCACTCTAAGTTATTAGTAGTGGTTTTCAGATTGGCGTGTTTAAGCTGTCCAATGTGATGATGTGTTCGTACATGGAGTGTGCGCGTTTGCGCACAGCGATGTAAACTATCATGGGAGGAGGTACTATTCAGCAAAGATGGAAGGGTAGCCATTGAGTGATTTTGTTCCTATTGACAAAATCAGCTCAGCGGATGTAGATAACCATTTCACACTTTCTTGTGATGCAATTTTAATCATCGCTAACTGTGAAGCTTTTTGGAGCCGATATTTCTCCTATTTCAGTTGTCGGAAGCAAGGAGTTTCAGGTTGCCTTGTTCGCTTACCTCATCACCTTGTTAAAACCAGACCCTCATAATTAGCACATGACCTCTCCATAAAAGCTACACCTCGGCTGGTTCCCTCATTTTTTAGTACTTAGTTCCCAACTAATCCTTTGTTAAATGTAACTGTAACTGGTTAGCTTGTCGGCGCGACAATGATAGGGTCTCACCGGCGGAAGCTACGCTCAGTTGTGTATGTGAGAAGAGTCATGGAGCATGTTTATTCAGATGCAAAATGCCTGGGAACGAATCCAGTGAGGGGAAGGAGATCACGGAGGGGTTACAATAGGGTCAATGAAATCAAAAAATGTGTTCATCAAGATGACAAATACTGGGAACTCGCATAGATTTCGTTGTCAAATTTCTTACTAAAGTGAGAAAGCCGGGAACGGATTTACTGAAATGGAGGAGGGGGCCTGGGAAGAGGTCATGGAGAGGTAAGGTCATGAGATGTGTTTTTTTTTGTCCGGCAAAACAAAACGCTGAACAAGTGCGCCGCGGTGGGGTACGCCAGTCAGCGGCCTACGGAATTCAGAAATGCCTGGGAAAGCAAACAGTAATATAGGGGTTAGATATGAGATGATACTGTCTCAGGGAAACTGTGTTGGCAAGAAGTAGTCGAGGAGGGAGTCCACTTGGTCAGGTGTGTTCCAGGGAGCTAACATTCTAGGAATGAGTCAAGAAGAGGGCTACTGATTTGATAGCGCCCTAGGGAATTCGGATTGCAGGAGTAGTCATTTCGCAGCTCTGTGGACCCAGGTTGGAGGAACCTGTCAAGGAGAAGAACCAGATTTGAGAGTGTCTTAGAGAACCTTGATTATAGGAAGCTGTCAATGCGGAAGTCCATTGAGGGGTGAGTGTTTCAAGAAACACGGGTTAGATGAACCTGCCAAGGAGGGATTCCACTGAGGTGAGGGTGTTTCAGGGAACCGCGCTTGGAGGAAACCGGGAGGTAGGAGATCCACTGAACTGAGGGTGTTGCAGGGAACTCTGGATGGGGGAAGCTGTCAGGGAGGAGATCTAGTGAGCTGAGGATGGGAGGAGATTTACTGAGTTGAGGATATCTCAGGGAACCCCGGTTGGAGGAATCTGTGAGGAAGGAGATCTACTGAGTTGAGGATGGGAGGAGATTTACTGAGTTGAGGATATCTCAGGGGACCCCGGTTGGAGGAATCTGTGAGGAAGGAGATCTACTGAGTTGAGGATGGGAGGAGATTTACTGAGTTGAGGATATCTCAGGGAACCCCGGTTGGAGGAATCTGTGAGGAAGGAGATCTACTGAGTTGAGGATGGGAGGAGATTTACTGAGTTGAGCATATCTCAGGGGACCCCGGTTGGAGGAATCTGTGAGGAAGGAGATCTACTGAGTTGAGGATGGGAGGAGATTTACTGAGTTGAGGATATCTCAGGGAACCCCGGTTGGAGGAATCTGTGAGGAAGGAGATCTACTGAGTTGAGGATGGGAGGAGATTTACTGAGTTGAGCATATCTCAGGGGACCCCGGTTGGAGGAATCTGTGAGGAAGGAGATCTACTGAGTTGAGGATGGGAGGAGATTTACTGAGTTGAGGATATCTCAGGGAACCCCGGTTGGAGGAATCTGTGAGGAAGGAGATCTACTGAGTTGAGGATGGGAGGAGATTTACTGAGTTGAGCATATCTCAGGGGACCCCGGTTGGAGGAATCTGTGAGGAAGGAGATCTACTGAGTTGAGGATGGGAGGAGATTTACTGAGTTGAGGATATCTCAGGGAACCCCGGTTGGAGGAATCTGTGAGGAAGGAGATCTACTGAGTTGAGGATGGGAGGAGATTTACTGAGTTGAGCATATCTCAGGGGACCCCGGTTGGAGGAAAATGTGAGGAAGGAGATCTACTGAGTTGAGGATGGGAGGAGATTTACTGAGTTGAGGATATCTCAGGGAACCCCAGTTGGAGGAAACTGTGAGAGAGGAGATCTACTGACAAGGGAAGGATACTTGGTGGCCGTAGCCATTCGTGATGGGATGTGTACTCAAATATGCAGTTTTTGACGCTGATCTCGAATCCGTGGCCCAAATTTCCTGCGGACTTTTGCGTAGCGAGTTACACCTATTTCTTTTCGCTCAGTTGTGATATTCCGTACTCTTGTATGGGTCAGGCTAAGCCTGATAGCTGCATGATCGCCCTAAAAGCATTAAGAGCTTTTAGAGAAAATAAAGGCCTTGCTAATGTGCTGCCGAAGCAGCCGCCCTACCTTAATTTAGTCTTGTATATGAGAACAGTACTCAAAGTCAGTGACTGACTCACTCATGGTCCTCGCTTGCGAGCTTAAATGGGCTAAGGCAGCTGTATCGGCAACTCACTAGCAAGAACCATGTTTCCTCCGAAACTATTCAACAGTTTGAAGACATTGAATCAGCTACCAAGCATGTCTTGGGGCTCAAACAAGAGTACATTATATTACATGTGCGCGGAAAGAAATGGGTGTAACTCACTACACAGAAGCCCGCAGGAAATTTGGGGTACAGATTCGAGATCAGCGTCAAAAACTGCATATGTTGGTACACATCCCATCACGAATGGTACACATCCCATTACGAAAAAAACCCCGGTTGGAGGAAACTGTGAAAGATCCAGTTAGCTGTGAGTGTTTCAGGGAACCCTGGTAGGGGAAGCTGTGAGGGAGGAGATCTACTAAGCTGAGGGTGTTGCAGGGAACCCTGGATGGGGGCGAGACATGTTTTGGCACGTTTCCAGTTACTGACAGCGCTCAATTTCCAAGATTTGACGTGTCTTGTGTAGATATACGCAAAACACTGAATTGCTCTAATTTTTGGAACAGATAGTACAATGCATTGTTGTTGAAAAAAAAAACCACGTCCGGCCAGATATGCTTTTACATAAGTCTAGGACTCGAGTAGCTTTGCGTCTTCGAGTGAAAGATTGAGTCAGAGTAATAGAAAAGGTTTGGAACGTGTGAACACTGTACTGAAAATCTGTGAATGCAACGAGATTGCTCCTAATGCAGGCGTACAAACTCATTTTCCCACCCAACAATTCTCGCATAAGCCTAAGGTCGCTGTCACATCCACAATTACTAGCGTTCCCTACGTCTCGCCTTGCAAGAAGCCTGTGCAAACCGCGACAACCATGAACGAAGGCACGAACTTTAATGTCACTAAGCCTCGAAAAAGAAGAAAACGACGGTGGAAGTGTTTAGGCAAGATGACACCACACCTTTGCCTAAGCACCTCCACCGTCGTTTTCGCTACACACCAAATTTTGTGAGAAATTTGTAGCTGTTGCTCCCAGGCATGCAGCCACGCGGGGATTATTCAACGTTGAGTGGCCCGCAGGTTCACTAGTAAAAAGAACACACGCAGTCGAAACATTTCTATGCCCTAGCAGAGAGCCACTACTATCCTCATTCCGAAATTTCGACATTGATTTTGAAACAGCCTACTAAGTGCTAACGAATAGTAAACCATCTCTTCGCACTGATCCCTACAATTTGAGACAAAAGGAGCAAAGGTGACAAAGATCCTATGCTCAACGATCAGAAGTGTACTAGATTATGTGGACCACTTAGGGAAAGCCGGTCTACGTGGAATTTTAACGGCCCAAATACGGAAATGAGATGGGACATTGCCTTGAGGTATATCACGAGGACTGTCTACTTGATAGAGTGTCCTTCTCTATCCTCGCATCCGACAAGACTATTGAATTATTGTCTGTGAATTAAAACATCACAAAAGCACTTCGCCGAAACAATTCAAATATTCAAATTATTCGAGAAGTTGAAATATTCTATTATTCGGATATTCGAATTATTCGAAAAATCAAAATATTCGATTATTCGAATATTCGAATATTCAAAGGAAAAATTCAAATACCAATGTATACTGGCACCAGCAAGGCCCTTGTTCCCTCTAGAAGCATTTAATAATTTGAGGACCCTAAAGAAGCTACTAAGCATGGCCTGGGGCTCACATAAGAGTACTATATCTCGCATCTAAGCGAAAAGAAATAGGAGTAAAGCATTAAACAGAGCTCACATTAAACCGCAAAAAAATTGGTCTACGGGTTCGAGATCGGTTGAAAATTGCATATATATTAGTACACATTGTATCACGAATGGCCACGGCCACCAAATATCCTTCCCTTGTCAGATCCTTTTCTGCTTGCTCAGGATTACTTCAACCTTTACAATAACTTCTTCACTTTGCTGTAGCTGAACCTACTAGTAGTCAATTTATCAACAGCACTTCTGTTTACAGGATGAGGCTTTGCTTATCCAGTGGCGTTCAAGGAGATGATTTTGGAGGAAACAAGGACCTCAATCGTTTGTATTACACCTGAGCTAAAAGAAATAAGTGTACATCACTAGACAGAACTTCGCAGTACATTTGGGCTACTGATTCGAGATCAGCGTTAAAAGCTGCACACGGCAACCCACATCGCATCTTGATTAACCGTAGCGACCAGGTATCCTTTCTCTGTTAGTTTTAACCGTTAAACACAAGTCCCATTCCAGAGGGAATACCAGTTGGTCTTCCGAGGACCACTAAACAGAAATCATTAGGAAGGCAAGAACTGGGTAAGTAGTTTTGCCTTTTTCTCGAGCGTCATTGGTAAATTGACAGAAGAGACATCATCAATACTGTCAACCATTTACTGACAAATCTTTATTGAACAATCACGGTACTGTCTCAAAATTTGTATTCACCCTGCAGGTACATGCCGGTCATCAATCCTAATTATAGGTATACGCGGGTCGTCATAGGATTCAAACGTGCAGAAGCATTTGAGCGCCTTGCTTGTTCTGAGGCGGCATCCCCTAACTCGTTCGCCGATACGATTGGGATACTGAAAGTGAAGATTTAGATAGGATTTAGGGGCGTTGGACTTGATCTACATTGACTCGGAGGATAAGTTCATGCGATTCTTCGTGGGTATAGATCTTGATCTTGATTGGTCGAGCCACCTTTTTCAAAATTCGTTTTCATTCGTCAACTCCGGAAACACTGGAAAACGGTGCCAGAAACCGATTTCGTCAACAAAACAGCTGAGAAAAGGGGCCGTATCGACTTCTTTGGACCGATTCACATCGCATAGGTCTCACAACTCGGCACAACCTGCTCGAAAGGGAAGAGCTAAGGGGTTTCAGAAAACGGGGATCTTGAAAGTTTTGACTATTTTCAGCACTGTAACAGTAATCAGCGCACGTGATTACCCCCCTATTGTGCCGAAATCTCGAGCGCCAAAATTTCTGTGGGTGCTGCCCTTAAGTACTAGGAGTCCACATATCTTCTTCTTAGCTTACAATGAGTGATTCAAGGTATTTGAGCGGAGCACAGCTTAGGTTTGGCTTGACGTGATCTATTTGTCAGCTGAATTCTTCTAGTCAAAGTAAAATAAATTCAAAAAAAAAATAGGAGACTACTGCTACTTCAGTGGAGACAATCTCCAGCCATCATCCTCCCTCACCCAAAGTTCTATTCACGTTCCCCCAAAAAAACACCGTTCCCCCGACTTCCCTTCGGCGATGAGATACCCGGCGAAAGACTGACAACTTTGGGATATGCCGTAGCGCTTTATTGCCGTAGTGCTTTATTACAAGGTATATTAAATTTGCCGATGTTGTGGGAGACCTATGCACTCGCGCTGGATATAATGCGTCATCTGGAATGGCTTATTTTTATTTTCATTATGATTTTTCAAATTATTTTCAATTATTTCATACTGATACTGTTTTTAATTTTTTAATACTCCACCGAGGTTGCTAAGGTGGCGGAGATGCCGGACTTTTCTCCTGTTCTCACCGGCTTGCAACCATTATTCAGGCAGTACCCTATCAAAGCCATAACGGTGAAGATGAAGGGGTGAAGGACATACCCTGTGTTGGCAATAAAGGGTGCAAGCCCCATCATATGCCGCATCAGACAATTGCAATTCTTTCCGAAAAGCCGCGACGTGAGCTTCGAACAGAATCATATCGACAATCACGAACAGTGCTAAGCAAATGAAGAGACGGTTCATTCCTTGTTGTCACTGAACCAGGATTTTCAGAGCTTCGGAAGTTCAACACAAACAAGATTAAGCACAAAAATTCTGGTGAATAGAGCGCAATGGTATAGTTCCTGAGCATTTATTCATTTGAATCTTCATAATACCACCTCGTTGAATTCTGACGTAATCCGAGGTTAATTCTGAGAAAAAACTATGGAGTTCATGTGATGTGTGTCACTCTTCTTGTATGGTGCGATATTTGAAGGAAGCACGTGTCGAAGTGTTCGATTTGCAGTTAAAGAAACTGCGAATTTCAGAAGGGTACAAACTATTGCGACACACAGCGAGGATGCCCCAGTTCTCACTATGCAACGGGCGAGCTTGTTTGCAGTGAAGCACAAAAAATACGCGCTCACTATGCGGACGCTTGAGATTTTACAGCCTAACGGTCGTGGTGGGAATTCCTACTCTGATGTTGAATGGCAATACATTTGGCGAGGTTTGTTTGGCAACCTCGCAGACGAGCTTGCAAACTAGCCAGGCAAACGAACCCCGTCAAATGTATTGCCAAACACGAAGTCCCGTAAACTGTCTTGCCAAACAAACCCCGTAAAATGTATCGCCAAACAAACCCCGTAAACTGTCTTGCCAATCAGGGAGTCCCGTAAACTGTCTTGCCAAACAAACCTCGCCTTTTGTATCGCCAAACAAGCTTGAATGCGCAAAAATTCTGATAACACCGGGAACCGTACCGTGGTTCTGAGAATGGGAGTCCGCTGCCTTACCAACTGCGCCATCCGAGCCGACACCGATGATGATTGAATCACCCGCTAAGAATGAAATGAACATATTAACCCGTAAAATGTATCGCCAAACAAGAAGTCCCGTAAAATGTATTGCCAAACAAGAAGTCCCGTAAACTCTTGCCAAACACACTCTTGCCATTTGTATCGCCAAACACCCGTAAACTGTCTTGCCAAACACATTGTCTTGCCATTTGTATCGCCAAACACCCGTAAAATGTATCGCCACACAAACCTTGCCTTTTGTATCGCCAAACACCCGTAAACTGTCTTGCCAAACACACTGTCTTGCCATTTGTATCGCCAAACAGGCTCTTCACTCATTCTCCCGTGAAATGTATTGCCAAGCAAAATTTTCTCCCGTAAACTGTCTTGCCAAACACGAAGTCCCGTAAAATGTATTGCCATTCAACATCAGAGTAACATCCAAAGGATGCACAACCAAATACATTGGAAACTGGAAACAACATGCCAATTGCATTCATTTATTCCATTACCGATTTATTTCACCATTTAGTACGAATTCTGAGATTATGACTAAGTCCAGTCGTTGCTGGTTTGTGGGAAGCTAGGCCACGCAACGCTACCAAGCGGGCAGAGCAGGCCAGGTGGGCGCTGTGGTTGCTGGAATTGCCGGTATTCCCGTTTCAAACACAACAATATGAGTTTGCGAAAGAAAGGCCAACACGTTCATGCTCAGGCTCGTTGTAGAAATCAGTTAAAGCATGACAACCAAAAGAATCAGCAGCGATGGCAGCACAGATTCTGTCTTGTAATTGGGGGTTACAGTCAGTACCCATGACAAAGCGCGATTGTATGATGAAGAACAGACTCGGCGCAGCCCGAGCGGTGGGGCACACGTTTTTGCTAGATGGTAGTATTCTTATTCCGGCAATCGCCCGCGATTCTCGTGCGTGGATCAAGCGGATGGATCTTTCATGGGAAACGTTCCCCATCAGCAGACGAACACGAAATCTGATTTCATACTATGTATGCCAACATTTCACTAAAGAAAACATTTAACGAGAACTTCACGAAGAAAATACTAGAATTCTGAGACTAGAATACAAAACATATAGCCCATTATGTGCAGCTATTTATACAGCTACAATCACAGTATTTCTTTGGTTTTCACATGTAGTATAGACAAAACGACAAAGCGTAATGCGTTTATGTGAAAAATTCGATATAAATTCTCCCTCATCGTCCTGCGAAACACCTTCATTGCTTGTGTTTCTCAGACATTATGGCAACTTCGGTCGTTTTCAGCAGCCACGTTCGGCCTACGACATTTGCTACGATTGGTAATCGTTAATACATTGTCTTTCAATGTGCTCACGATACTCATGATTGGCGAGACTAAAAATGAATGAGGAACAATTCTCGGGCTGCCAATACTTGGATACGCTCTTTTTGAAAAATCGCGACTAACTGGAGAATTGTCACTATTTGCGGACCAGCAATCATTAAACAACAGTACTATGAGCAAGAAGCTTACATTCCATATGTTACCACATCTTTTAGAAACTACTGGCTGAATGACAGATGCCATTGAAGATTTCAGAAGAGAACGAGGACAGAAGTCGAAAATACATAACCCAAGGAACAAAGGGCAGCTAACTCACATTAACGTGGGGGAAATTCCCTCCAAAAAAAATTCCGACAATTTTCTGAACCGTATGTTCTGTGTGCATTGCTCGGTTGAACCTTGACAGAAAAGAACATCTTCCAAGTTGCATAGATTTTCTTCTTCGCTGTTAGCCCAGGAACGCTCCCCATTCCTTTCCATTTATTATAATACCACACCGTTCTCATATTTTAGGTGCCACACAGTGAAAGGCTTTGCAACGATTCTTTTGGTTCTTCTTCTTGTCTTTCCCATTTTCGTCCAAAATAGGTTTCAGTTAAACCAGTTTCACTGGGCACGGTCGTTGTAAAGCCAGGTTTCCGCTGGAATTTTCTCTCATCAACGTTCTTTCTCCGCAATGATCTACTGCTCTGAATGCTATGTCCTTTTCTACTTTTTCACAGATGCGAAATTTCGTTCTCGTTCCATGACGCCACCACATATTGTGGCATAGATTTGCTCCGCTCCTGCGCCATTGACACGCAACGGCATGATCCTGTATACGGTATGAGTTTTCTGCTCGTTTGTCTCAAGCTCTTCAATTGCGCCAAATCGAAAGTGATATTTGAAGGTAGTGATGCTAGAGTTGCTGGTAACACTAGTTTCGGCTCAAAGAGGAGGTGATTTCATCGAAGGAGGAGGTGGGCTCGACTTTAACCCCATTCTCCTGCAAGGCGTTCGAGGCTACCCTGAAATACGCGTTCGGCTCAATCAGCGAGCCTTCCAATACGCCAGTGGAATGATTGCTGATGTGATTAGCCAGGAGATCAAAAGGGCTCGAATCCCACCGATCGTTCAATGCCTCCCACAGGTATGCAAATGTACACAGCTGAAGAATATCCCACTAAAAAGTTTATTAGTTTTTTTTTTCCTTCCCTCGTACATATATTCTATTCCATATCAAGAGGAGGATCTCTGCTAGAAAATTCGATTTGCCTAGCATTCTCAGGCTCTTCTAATTCTTCCCACCCCTCTGACGAAAACTGGTCCCGGGTCTGCTAACAATAAAAAAATTACAGACAACTGGTGATATCATACTCTTATAACTGCACCTACCCGAAAACAAACGGTATCTTGTGTAATTCCTTGGATTTTTTTTTTGGAAAC
This sequence comes from Ancylostoma ceylanicum, assembly GCA_000688135.1. NCBI lineage: Eukaryota > Metazoa > Nematoda > Chromadorea > Rhabditida > Ancylostomatidae > Ancylostoma > Ancylostoma ceylanicum. The sequence goes on along the minus strand of JARK01000243.1, from coordinate 36,613 downwards.
CTCCAATGCAGAATCCCATAGCACCCATTTTTATCTTTCTCTCTCAATTAAATGTTAAATGTTGTAGTCAATGAGCTTGTCACTCTTTCCTTCTTTTCCTTTTCCTTCTCTAAAAATAACTCCTATACTAAGTTTAGTTGAGTGGGTGTGTACAAATCTACAACCTGTACATCTCTCGCTACCGTTATCCACAGCAAGTTGTGATGTATCCAGCTCCACCGAATAGGATAACTCTGCAGGTGCAAAATGTGGATTTCGGGTGAGCAACCCCACCCTTTCCGAAGAAACTTCCTGGGAACGCCCGGGATTTAAATACAAGTATTTTTGAGATTCTGTTACGAAAATCCTTTAGATCTCTGTAATTGTGCGAAAACTGAAGCATTTCACATTTGGAATCTTTTTTTTTCTTTTATTTTTCAATTTTCATCGCTATATAAGTCCGCAAAACATGAAACTGACAATTCTTGATGAAAAGGAGATTATCTCAGGGTAACAGGTAATCTAGGAGGTCAGGTCGTCATCCTTCTGCCTATAGCACTCACTGGGATCATCCAGATTAATATTCACCAGGTATATTCATTGCACAAGCAACTTCACAGATGCACTTTCATACGAATATTTACATTTTAGGCTACGATCACCGTCCAGATGTCTGTCGAACGCGGCCCATACGGGCCATATCTTCGTGTGCTGACGTGTAACGTCCACATTGGGTACGCAGACGCCTACGTAGAATATGGGGGCATCATGGGAGACATTGCAAACTCACTGCTCCGAGTAAACTCTGCCCGATTTGAATTTTTCAAAGAACGTTGAGAATTTTGAACGTACTTTTCAGCAACGAATCTCAAAACTAATTCGCCGAATGATTCCTGGACAAATCTGCGGTCAACTGCCCTCGGTAGTGAATGCGAAAGTGAACATCCGGCTTGCCAGTCTACCGCAAGCTATTGCCGTCTCGCAAATGCTCAGCAAGTTGATCGGAGCGCTGGTAGGAGGAATTAGCGAACCGACACCAAATGCGGAATACGTGAGCTGCATAGAATATCATTCTGCTATACAGATTGAGCATGAACCAACCGCAATCCAGAAAATTGTTTTCAGTGCAAAACCTATTGCCGTGGAAATGTACCAATCGACCAAGCAAAGCCTGTCGGGCCAGCGGTAGCCCACGTGCTTGCTCCATCGCCAGCGGTCGTCTACCAACGGGACATGGTGGCTGGGCCCGCACTAGCTCCGCAGATCTCCAGAGCCCATTACAACCAGCGAACAATTATCGCCAGAGGTCTACCGCAGCGATTTTATGAGACCAATCAGGTGGGTCAGCACTGGATACTATAGGTAACGTAGATTACTGTAGCTAAAAGACACTCCCGCGGAGAGTTAACACACCAGTATTTGTGCACACAGCCGCTCATTCGCGATACCGTACCACACCGTATCGCAGTAGAAAGTAGGTAGGTTGTTATTTAGATAGTCCTGCCATGAGTTAGTGGAAGGCACTGGTAGGATCACGATCGCGAAGGGCGTGTCCGGCAGTCGTCTACTATTGTCTGCATACCGCGACATGACATCATGGGGTTTCCGAGAAGTTCCCATAAACACATAGAAATCACGCGAAAAATCCCAGTAAATGGTTTTGCAACATGGGGGGGGGCATAACGCTCTTTGATTCTCTCTGCTCCCTGATTGGATAGGCTTTACATGGGTGTGACCACAGCACGAACTCTCGTTTTCATAATTTTCACTGTTGCAGCCGCGTGACTGGCTGCAACAATGAAAATTATGAAAACGGGAGTTTGCGTGGATCGAATGCATACCTTTGCCTAAAACAAACCTGCATTGAGAAATCATCAAAAACATTGAAAAGAATCTTTTGCTATACAAAGGAATAATGGGAACTCCCTGATTGGCCAGTAGCTGAAGTGGGTGTGACTTGTGCTGTCACATGATTGCCACTAAAAAAATCCAAAAAGCAGGTGATTTTCTGGATTCGCTTCGAAAAAAAAAATAGAAAATGTTCCATATGAGAGAACACACTGAAAACTTTTCGGCCTCAAAAATCACTCAATTCCTCAAATTTTTTTCGGTTTTTGCTAACTCGCGAAATTCAGATGTTCTTTCTCACTGCAAAAGTGAAACGACAATTTGCTCAAATATACCACATCACCAATGGCAACGCCATACCTACTGGTGTGGCAAACTCGGTAAGAACCGGCGGTAACGGATTTGGCTCTGTGGGTGGTGGTGGTGGTGGTGGTGGCAGCTCTAATCCACGAGGTCCGCGATTCCCGCCGCCTCCTCAGGTGAGACATTTATTCTTCTGCGGCATTAATGCAATTTAATGCAACCACTCATTGCTCCAATAAAGGTGGCTGGCGCTCCATCGCCAATGTTTGCTCCGCCTTCTGCCAATCTCTGTGCGTCATGTCCAGTTAACGGTGGTCAGGGTGACCGAATGTCAGTCATTCGCCAACTACTCTCGAATCTCGATATGGTCAGTAATATCCTCGTGGCATTGCCAGGACAACAGTCAAATTTCGGCTTTATAGCGAAAACTGAATGATCTCTACCTATCGCTCCAAATATTGAACACTCAAGCCACATTCAATGGCTTCATCATTGATGTCGTCGGAGAGTCTAGTCCAAATGCGCAAAGAGGTACAGCATCTACTATATGTAGCTACAGAAAAAATGTTGTTTTCGTTTCAGGAACACCATTTGGACCATTCCCTACTATGTTCCCCTCATACCAAAGTAATCGCATGGCTGAATTTATTGTTTCTGACTATACGATTAACTCAATGCTCTACTGGATGCATAGGTAGGTGGCGAATCGAATGAGACTGGCGCTAGTCCCCGAAATAGGTCCTAGGTATTCGAGCCGAGAAGAGAGCTAGGATAGTCTCTTTAGGAAGTTAGTCTTTTTTGGTGGATACCAGTACCAAGAACATTAAGAACGCTATGCAGCCACTAGTGATGGGCTTAAGACGGGACAGGGGCGACGAAGTTAGAACGTTATGCAGCCACTAGTGATGGGCTTGAGACGGGACAGGGGCGAGGAAGTGTTCGAAGGAAATGCAGGGTCTTCGCCGCCTCTTTGCAGGGCCAAACCGCAGAATTTTTGAAAGACAATCTATCAGAAATCAAAATCAGCGTTCAAATTTTCAGAAAAAAAATAATAATAAATATAAGGAATTGAAGGTTCTGAGATGTAACAGTGCTTTCGGGCCGTTACGAAGATAGCCTTGGTAGTCCTCCTGTCGTCATCTACCTCATTCCAGCACTCATACTTCCTTTTTTTTTTGCCTTTATCGGTTTTTTTGCAATTATTGTAACTTCTAATGTAGCATAAATTCTGTCATTTTTTACGGGTTGTTATAATCGTTTGTGGTTGGGACTGAGGTTGTAAAATAAACAAAATGAATGCATTGTACATCAGGAACCAATTTTTCGCGGGCCGAATAGGCCCCGAAACTCCAAAGTTCGGTGGACTTCTGAGAACGACCTGCGATGGCGATGAAGACGAGGAAGCTGCTAGAGCTCATGTGCACATGGGGTAAGTCTTATTAACACTAAAAATTCTATCGGTTAAACTTGACGAGAAGAATCTTCGCCGTAGAGCACTGAATATCTTGAAGAAGAGGCTGCGAACAAAACGAGTTGCCTCATTCGCAGGAAAAGGAAACAGAAGGAAGAGACAGGACCTTGGGGACATAGGCGTCTGCCTTGGAGATATCTTGCCTGGGGTTAAGGAGAAATATCCTAAGCAAAATATCGCTATCCAACTGAGGACTATTCGAGCCCCATCGGTGGTTTTCAGTGCAGCGCAAGGAGGTCAGTTCGGTTTTGTGAAATTATTCACATCCCGAGAAAAATTTGGCAAGTGTCGATACTTTTCGAGCACTTTTTCTCCTTTCTATTTGGTTTTAGAGCGATTTTGCCTGCTTTTCTTTTAGGTCAGGTTACCCTGGATGCCCTTGCCGACGCTGCTCTTGACATTGACGGAACTAACAATATGGTAGGATTTAGTTTGTGTAATTAACCTAGACAGACATCGGAGGGTTAGCCCATAGTGTATGATATAACATAACCATCACCTATCACCTAGAACACATCAAAATGTCATGATTACGTGGAGCGATAAGTGAGGTAAAGTTGACGTTGAGGGAAGTGACTTATAAATTTATACCATTATGTTGGAGTCAAAGTTATGACAATAAATTATCAGAGGGGTTGAATCGAAGTGTAGAGGAAGGTAACAGCTAGGAAGGGTAAGCGAAATATAGGAATACGCATACGGCTAGAGTCATATTTTTCAATGGCTTAGAAGGGTAGGCTTGTATGGTAGAGTGGAAGGGGCGGATGAGAGGGGACATTCTCGCTGTCCCCATACCCGAGGAGTAGCAGTCTTGGTCGCTGCCGCAGCGGCGACAGCAGTTTCTGTGCTTATCGATTTGCTGTTTACCAACCAGCGACAGCGCCAGGGACGCGAAGCTACACATTCGGAGTGTACCAAAACCAGCCTCACCTTCAGCGATCAAAAGCAAAATACTCCTCGAGGATCATAGCGAAAGTGTATCACAGAGGTATGGATTTGTATGTAAACAGGGCATTTTTGCAGGCTGAGAGGGGAGGAAGTGGGATAAGGGCAGAGTTTTATCATTGGCCGCACCTAGCCCCGGTTGAGATCTGTTCACTTGGAAGGAAATTTAGCTTGGAACAATGACCATTGCTACAACCGTGGTACTGAGGCCTCAACTGCGTGGAAATCGGCTGACAGGATCCGCTCAGATCACAAATTTCAAAATTACGGACAGGACCGGATCGCTGAAATTGGAACAGGACGCGCTCGATAACCTAGCAAACTTAATAAAAGGAGTGCTTCAGGAGGTATTTCCGCTGTTTTTTCTTCTTCCATTTCGTAGACTCCTGGAATTTTTTAGCCGCTGAGCGACGCTATCCAGAAAGGTATCTCAACCAACACTCTAACGAGGGTCCTCGACGGTTTGCCCATCAGCCTCGTTAATCCAGAGATCCGAATAATTGAGCACGGACTGTACATCGCCACTGACATAACGATCCCACCATCGCTTTTGGGAGTAGACGTCGGTCAATGTTGAAAACAAGTCTTGAGAACCCTGTGTCTGATAATAGAAGATACGTCTGCAATTCTTCATTCCGTTGGTTCTTCACAGCCTAAGTGAGGAAGCGCTACATGTATTGTCGCAGATCACTTCCCTATGTGTTCTCTCTATCATGAGGAGTGTTTATACTTTTTCGCGAGGCGATGGCGTCGCGGCGACGGCTAGCTCCGGTAGCGAAACCGCCGCGTCGCGCGCTTGCAGCATGCCAAAGTTCGCAAATTTGCGTACACGCAGAATCACACAGGTAGCTCGATTTGGCGCAAGCGTCAACGTTTATGGCGTTCTTATGATGATTCGTCTAGTCCCGTAAGTTTTGAACTAACTCAGGCATTCGTGGGAGTCTCAGATATTCGTGGGGGTGATGGGCAGGTAGGACCCCAATCGCTCCGCCCACTTTTTGAGTTGGGGGTGCGTATCTGGACGCACAAGAAGAGCAGAGCGAGCTATGCATAACCCCGGTCGTCCCCCCATCCGCCGGAACCCAATAACGTGCTCGGGGGACAGCTGCGAGGGCACGTGGGGGAGCGTCTTTCAATTGTCGGGGGTAGGTGCCCCACGATTTTGGGTGGGTCCACCCCCAGGTACAATTGGGGTGGACCCATTTCCTGCATTCCGCCCCCACGAATGTCTGAGAAAGCAGCAAGAAAATCAGAGAAGCAACAGCCTACTCCAGGCTTCGACATTGGCGAAATCATCGCGTCGCGTCTGCTAGCAGACGCGACGCGACTCCGGCCCATCACGTCGTTTTCCCAGAAAAAAGTATAAACAGGGCGCGACGACAAACGCCAACTACCACATCGCGAATTTTTGAACCCTTGTAATAAGTGATTACTGCCTAGATTTTACTCTCACGTTCATAGACCGAATGTGAAGCTTATTTTTTTCTCCTTGCTTTTGAAGAGTGATTAATTTCGGAGTGAACCTTTCAAGAAGTCAAATTCGAATTTTACCAAAACGCTGCATGAGACTAATTAAATTTCAGTAATCTCGAGACCATTTTTATTCGTCCTCATACCTCTGGTCGCCATTTTATTCTCAAGCGCTCTAAAGCACCGCACCAAACTTGGTAACCCGAAATTTTGATTATGCCATTTTTCTCTCTGGAGTTAGGACGGATTGAAATAGAATTTTTCTACGGTAGCTAGAAAGATAAATCAAACCATTTTTCAGAATCTCATGGCAAGGTCCAACCGTCCTTTGAAAATCGCATCATTTTGTCACAACGCAGAGGGCGCCAGAATTTTGGTTGTCAAACTCTTCGGAAAGGCGAAGAGCACAGACGAATTTTTAACTGCGCATTATGTAGCAAAAATCCTTCTCTAACAGAGCGCCAGTTATCAGATCACAAGAATGTATTGTGCGAGAAGAGATATGCCAAAATTGTGACCTCCAGCACTACTTGACTCGGTTCTATGCCTCGTGGTCCACTGATTTCTGGAGTAGCAGAGTTGAGCTCCTGCTGTGAAATCGGCCGACGTCCAGCGACTGTTGCGGTGCATATTTCGATTGATCCTTGTTGTTATTTGATTTTTTAAAAAAATTTTTCGTTGAATATTTGAAAACAACACTTATGATACAACCTAATATTTGGTGACTTGTATGTGAATTACTCCTGAATGAATCATTATTGCATTGCAGCAGTAAAGTTCATACATACGCTCGTATTCGTCGCCATCACTCAGGTATAACGCTACATATACGACTCCAGTCATTCCTCATCCAGGATTAGATTGCAGGGATATTCTCGGCGGAAGTGGTACTGTACTCTGCGCGATTCAAAAGAATTCTACATAAACTTTCAACGCCATTTTCGACAGCAGGCGCTGTTGTCTCAATTTCTAAAGGAATTCCTTGAGAAAATCACCAGAATTGATGCTAACCTTCATCGACGGCTTCGTTATAATGACCAACTTGAATGTGCCTTAAAAGCTCTTTGTGAGTATCACTCGATAATGCTTGTATTCTTCGGACACTCTTGCAGAAGTGTTATCTCCTATTCGGCTTCCGTTGTGAATATGAGAATTTTGTCGCCGTGCTATGTTCAGGATTTTTCCGTCCCGATTTAACGGATTTTGACTGTTTTCGGATTTCTACATGTTTTTATTTTTGGATTTTCTTAGGTTTTTATCCTGCAAGAAAATATAATAGTTACAATAGACGCTTGTAAAAATGGGAAAAGATTTGAGTAGAAGTTAAAGGGTGAATGATTGTAATAAACGGTAATTCTTTCATAAACTAATTCGAGACAAACACTAGTAGTCGCAAGCGAAGCATTCGGGATTCCAACTCAATTCTATGGAGGAGAACATGTTAACACAGACGTAGGAAGATAATTATACCATTGATACCAACCACTGGACAATGAAGACGATTTCCATCACAACTGTGCCCAAAACCAATCTTAACAGCATCTACCAATGAGCCTTGCAGAAGTAGCAAATTTGCTCCACCTCGCACCACAACCCCATCTCAACTTCTCAAAGAAGAATCTACGGCCGGACCTACTCTCACGTCTACGAGTGGGAGACTACTCCCTGGGAGGCTACTCCCGGTGAGACTACTCACCATACAAAGTTACGTGTGAAGACTGACCACAAGCTACGTCTTCTGAGAACAGCAACAGGTAGGACGACACTAACGTAGGCACAGTTGCATGGATCACTAAGGAAGGGAGGATTTACATTACCAACCGCACAGTTAAAGGAGGTCAAACAAACGATAACTTATCGCTAGCACTTCACCTGAGATAGTCCAATGTAGTTGCAACCCCGAGTCCTCCCTCCTAGCCCCGAAAAGTCTAGCACAACAATACAGTCCAGAACAATGACAGGAAATCAATGCGGATGAGAATAATGTATGTTCATTCATTCAATTTTATGTTTCCAAAATTTTAAATCTCTCGACGCACCCATGTTCTCTGTGTTTGATGAGCTCTTCGAAAACTGTTTTACCACCTCCCTGACAATCACCGTTGTCGGTAAAAGGAAATCTTCGAAGAAGCAATTAAGATTATTCACATCGATTGCGTTCACGAACCCTCCCCCAACGCACGTCAAGCCAGTATATAAGCCAGTGAGTTGTGGGTTGAATATCGGGTATCGTTCGCTCATCGACGGACCAGCAATATGTTAGCATACTGTTCGTACATTTCTTCATAATGCTTTGCCAGAAACTAGTTCAGGATTCGAAGCATTTATAAGACCAACAATTACAGCATATTCTTGCACATGAGCTTCATGCCACATGCTCTACGATTTCCTTGATGGATATGTACATCAAAGCTCTCCTACATCTTCCTTCCCAAAAATTTTGCCTAATAGATCATCATTCCTGACATGCCGCTAACCAGAATAATACAATGGAAGTTACATTAACACATCTCAACTGCTATGTCTTTCCCATAACTTCTACAATACACCTTAAATCTGGCTTTCTTCTTCTTAAAACTCCTGCAAAATAGCTCAAATCAGGAACCTGTCTTTCTCCAACGCCTGTAATCTAGCTCGAATCTGGTTTTGTTCCTCCTAGGACATGTCTTATCTTAAATCTACAGGAAGTGTTTATCATGATCGTTCTAACTTCGTTCAACTACGATATCAGGAATAACCCTATAGCATTAAAAGCTGTGTTACGCTCACAGCGAATGAGTTCTTATTGAATAGAAAGCAAAAATAGTTTGTTGTTTGGATTTTTTATTCAGGAAGAGAGGAAGAAGTTCGCAGTGAAAGCGCGGCTCGTTCCATGGAAAACTCTGGACGCCCTAGCCTAGGGTGAGCGCGCTCAACGACGGGTAGAGTCCATTCCGTTAAACGGAATAATGCTGAAAACAGAAAAGACGCTGAACTGGCCAAATCCAGTACCCACCTCCCTGCACTAGGCCGTCGCTCCAACTGCTGGAACGACCGCGTAAGTGCATGTCCAAGTAGAACAAGCCATAGCCATTAAAAATTGAGTATAAATCAACACAGTTTTTAACGTTTTGGAATATAATTAACTTTACATACACTTCCAACGAATAATGTGCAATCGAACATGACAAATTTGGAAAAAGCTAAAATTTCACGACTACAATAAAGTTCTAACAATTTTACGTACTGTTAGTGGGAACAGTTTGAATGGCTAGTTCAGCGCCCGAACAGAATAAGAATAAAAAAAGCGAAATGTAATAGTTCACGAAATCGCCCTAGGCGCGAATGCGAGCAGAGAGCCTATTCATCTCAATTGGAAAGTTGCAAATATTACCGCATTTAGGCCTCGTCCAGTTGTAACGTGAAGATTTGGTAATCGATGTTGCCGCTTGAACTTTCCAAGACGCCTTCCTTGTACTTGTCCAGCTTGCGAGTGCCAAGGTTGACATGAGCTCCCCTCATTTCGCGTCACTGCGAGAAAACGAATTCATCACAAGAGCCTGGAGCATCCCTAGACTTCGCCTGTGGTCGTAGCGATCGCCACTGCAGCCGGCGGTCGCTGTGGAGTATGCCGCGGGCCTAAGAGTATCCCTAGACTTCAGCAGTTCAAAATGAGTCAAAATTAATCGGCGATATAAGAGCTAGAGAGGGGTTCGACAAGGCGACACTGTGTCGCCGAAACTATTCACCGCCACCAGAGAGGGGTTCGACAAGGCGACACTGTGTCGCCGAAACCAATCACCGCCACCCTCGAGGACGTCATGCGAAGGTTAGAATGGGACAATATGGGAGTGCGACCTGACGGCCGGCTGTTACACCATCTTCGCTTCGCTGAAGACTTCGTCCTTATAACACTTAGCATCAGTCAAGCGGGGCGTATGCTGGCCGACTTCGACGACGCGCGTGGAAAGATCGGTCTCCAACTGAAACTAACAAAGACGATGTTCATGAGAAACGGATGGGTTCCGAATGCCCCATTCTCGCTCAACGGAACGACCATCTTCGAATGCTCCAGCTACGTATATCTAGGTCGGGAAGTCAACATGATGAACGACCTCGCTCCAGAGCTGGGCAGGAGGAAGCGAGCGGCTTGGGGAGCCTACAAGAGCATCGAGGACGTAGTGAAGAAGACGAAGAACATCAGGCTCCGTGCCCACCTCTTCAACACCACGGTTCTCCCTGCTTTGACTTACGCCTCGGAAACCTGGGCGTTACGTAAGCAGGATGAGAATGCCGTCAGCGTCATCGAACGCTCCATCGAGAGGGTGATGCTAGGATTGACCCGCCCCACTCAAGTGAGGGTGAGAATACGGAGTTTCACTCTTCGTCAACAGTCGAAGATCAGGGACGCTGCCATGTACGCCAAGTTGAGTAAGATCAGGTGAGCCGGACACGTGATGCGCCTAAACGACCACCGTTAGACGAGAGCCGTCAGCGATTGGACTCCGCGGAACGTAAAGCGCACGACAGGAAGACCACCGACCCGATGGTCAGACTTTTTCACGAAGTCCCTCAAAGAACGATATGATGCTCTTCGTGTCTCTCGAACGGACAAAACGCATTGGACCACCCTGGCACGTGAGAGGGACAAATGGAAGGATTGCTGGCGCCCGCTCGGTTTACCCGACGATCAACGGGAGTCACGGTGATCAAGGTGATAAGAGATAAGATCGTGGAAATGATACGTATCGCTTGCCCCGTTCCACCGTCATGGATCGCTGCCAAAAGAATCTCATAGCCCGCACTCTCGAAGATGGGCCCAAAATGAACTGGCGAAATAGCGATAGTTGAAAGTATGCCTATTGATCACGCCACATCAGCTATCATCCGTCTCATGTCTGGAGTCGCCTCATTCACCATATCCACGTGGCGACCGCCGACGGTCGTGGCGATCGCGACGACAACTGGCTGTCGAGACTATCGCCACGATGGCGAAGTTTGGAGAGACTGTGAGGCAAATGCGGGGATTCTAGGCGTGAGAGGTATGATAAAAGTAAAATGATAATCGATATGCATCGTTTCCATCATCGTCACCACCTGCATCGCTTCTTCATCCTGAACTCAACTTGGCAACGGGCCATCGATACGTATCATTCCCACTGTCTCAACCGGAAGGCCAGACTGGTTCCAAAATAAAACAGTTGTTCACTATTTAAATTGCCACTTATGAAGCGAAAACTTACACATGATAAAGAACATTAGTGACAGCGAATGTGTACTTTAGGAGATCAGATGACCGACAGCATTCGGCTTCAGCTGGACGGACAGACTGGCTCTAAAATTAATCAGTTGTCCACTATTTAAAATGCCACCTCTGAAGCGAGAACTTACGGATCATAGAGTTCATTAGCGGCAACAAAGGTGTAGTTTGGAAGATCAGATAACAGACAGCATTTGATGAGAGCACAAATCCCTTCGACATAAAATTGATAGTCTAGTTTACCCCGCGGAAGACGGCGGAATCCAATACCATCAACACACTCGGCCAGGCAGCGCGCCATTCGCTGATCCCAATCTGGAATCAAAATCAAACGGATTCAAATTTTAAGATATATATTTGCTGGAATCCGGAGAAAATTGTTCACCCTTTATACATTCGGATTGATAGATCAAACCGGAAGTTCTTCCCTATTTGTGATAACAACAGCACAACAAAGTGCTAACTAAACAGTTTAAAAACGGGATGTTGAAGTAATACAGAAATCGTACTCATTTTCCGTGAGCAAAAGTGTAACTTACTGGATCTTTAGTTAATAATCGACTTGGTTGATGGAACAACGACGCTAGTGTACTGCAATACCAGCTGTATAGCTGTTAAAGCCCCAGAATCGTCAAATGCCAAAACATTTAGTGCAACAATCTCGCAGAGTTTGCGCTAAAAGGAGTGGTTATTATGGTTGTGAGTGACATAATGACATAATGAAAGCAACCTAAGGTAATGGTAATTACAACCAACCATGCAACGTGCATATCGACTAATCACACGAAGTACAGTAATACATAGCACTATCGACAGCACACACTGGGTTGCAATAAACCACTACTATTTCAAAAAAAGCTCGATATGAACCCTTGTAAAAGATCTAGAAGTCTTTTCTCAGACTAAATTTGCAAGCAATGGTGATCCTTTCTAACTTAAAGAGAATTTTAGAAAACCATAACATAGTACCTAAGACCACGAACTAACTGGCAATAGACCCATATGTTACGAATCCCATAATGACACCCTAGCTTCTGAGGAGGTGTGTGTGTTTCACCGAGGAACACAGTCGTGAAGATATTAGAGAAAGAGAGAAAGCGAGAAAGAGTGCCGTATTCGGGGTAGGGAGGGGGCAGGCCAAAAATGCAGACCATAGGCACAAATACTCAACTATAGTCATTTGTGAAACGGACTATAAAGTCGATTCGTTTCGACAGCGCATTTCCCGTGACAGCGGCTCTGTTGGCATTGCGGCAGGCGGCGCGGTCGGTCAAACAGCTGAACCACGATCAACCCTATGCCTTCGGTAGATTTTATCGCCTGTTTTCTCTTACAGTTGTCATTTTTCAGTTCCCATAACAACTATGGAGAGAAACTAGCGAAAAATTTCAACGATATCACCTTTCCGATCGGGGATCAGCTGTTGGCTCGCGCCGCCTGACCCAATGCCAACGGAGCTACTGTCACGGCACATGCATTGCCGAAACGAATCGACTGCAAAGCAGTAGAGTCACCGGCACTATTCGGCTAGTTCTGCCCCAAAATCTCAAAATGAAAATTTTCTCCCAAACTTCGCCTATGGGGGTTTTCCCAGGTGCTGAACACGAATATCTTATCCATTTTGTACCGTAACCCCACTTTAGTACAATTACGGTAGGTGCACTGTTGAACGGTAGTTCATAAAATCCTCTTAGATTTTGCATAGAGGGGTTGTTCTAGGCGCTGATGACGATTATAAACATTATTTTGCATGCCACTGTCGTTTTCTTCCCGAAATTGGCATTTTCTCCGAATTTTATATCGTATGCTTACCGTATCACAATAGAAATGGAGTTGCGGTACAAAATAAATACGATATTCGTGATCAGCACCCCAAATAACATCCCTATGCAAAATTTGAGAGGATTCTGTGAGATACCGTATCTACAGTATACCCACCGTAACCCTACAAAAATGGAGTTACGGGACAAAATGGATACGATATTCGTGTTCAGCACCTCGGAAAAGCCCATTAGGCGAAGTTTCGGCCAAAATTTTTATTTTGAAATTTTGGGGCAGAACTAGCCGAATAGTGCCGAGTCACCAAACGAGTACAGTGGGCGTCGATGGTGGTAAGCCTTCTGCGGCCTCGAAAAGCACGCGAGGCGTCCGCGTCGCGTGTTCTTGATAGTTAGCTAGTTTTCTTTCGAGGCCGTAGATGGGCCACCGCCATCGACGCCCACTGCAGCGAAAAAAAGGTAAACTATTCCATACAAGCAGCAAGATCGATAAAAAAAAACTGATAGAACATCTTTCAAAAGATCAATTTAAATAGTCAAAAATCAAGGTCAAGGATAAAACATACCAGCTGTGGTGGTGTCGTCAACGAGATGATCTTTTTTCGCTTTCAATATCGAGCGCATTCATCTCCAGAATTCAGCACAACGGAAAACGCGAACATCCTGAATGCGAAGATTCAACTGACGAAAATCCACGCTATAAGCATAGGATCAGCACCCCTTCACCCTCCCAATGCGGAAGCACTCTTCAGCGGCAGAGTTGAAAAATTGTCCAGCACCTTCATGAATTTGACAAGGTCCTGATTACATTTCAGCCAGAAGAGTTCTTTCGTTAAAAAAAACAACCAAATTGGCTAGAAATGAAGCGAAATATACGGCAGATATCGCACAGAGATAACTTCTCTCAGTACAGCGCCAAAAAAAAAACACTGAAGAAAACATACAAACCTTGTTCGTGTTCTGTGGCCTATCATCTCTTTATCGTCCTTGCATGCGCTCCAGAAGTGCACAAATCATGTAACGAATGATACATTTGATGTCTAGAGCTGAATGAAGTGGCTATAATTTTTGGCAAATAATTAGGTAATCAATTGAAATTACAATTAAAACTTCTTAAAATTGAAATCTGCGAATGCAACTAAAAAGGCACAGTTTCAGACAATCGTGCCGGGACCACTTCGCAAAACCAGTTTCACCCTTCAAAGACGGTACTCACAGAATTTCTCACTTTCGGGGTGAATTGTTTGTCGTGCAGCCGGCTGCTAGGCAATCACAACAGCATGTTGAACAAAGAGGATAGCCGTCTGCCTGCAGAGATACTGCCGTGGACGCTCATGTGGGTATTGTCATTTTGGTATCCGCTGCGCCAGCTAACGATGTTGACCGAGTATTCGACGTACGGAAAACAGCGCTTCCAGTCATTTACCTCACGCTTTTTCATCAGGACCTATGACTTTACCTTGACCTTAACCGTTAAAAAACCCGAAATTAGGAAAAATCACTAACACAGAAGTTTCCGTGAGCACTGCCTTCAGAGGGATTTTGTTTGGTGGACAGCCCTCCACTGCTGCATATCGTTAGTATTTAACGTCTATAGGGCAATTTATACTGGATGCGTGCGACTGACGCGCGTACGTCTGTATGATGCAGAATAGGGGCTAGTCGCATCGCAGTCGCAGCTCAGTCGCACGCCTTTACGGCCTCGCGACGGCCGCGCGTTCTTTTCATTGAGAATTTCATGCCACGATGACCGGTCTTCAAAGAAAATCTTTCACAAATGGATGCATGCGCCTGACAGTTGCATCTGGTATAAATTGCCCTTATGATCACATAAATACGCTGTAACGGTTACAGTTATTACGGGAATTTCCCCACTCCACCTGTGTTTCCCAGATTTAATGCATATCACGTGCGCTTCCGCCAACAGCCAGCTATGCATCTTTGACGAGATTAATTCTGAGTGGTGAGGGATGGGTGAGTGCTCGGAAGGAGGTAATGTTTAAGAATCACGAGAAAATTCAGTCAAGTTTTTCAATAGGTGGGTTGGAGAAGGTTGAAGCATTCACCTAACTGGGAAGAAAACATGAGAAATACCGTAATCAAACGGGAAACTGCTGACAAGGTAGGTGCAGAGCAGGCCAAAGGGGGACTTCAGCCCACTGAAGCAGGTTGAAACCGCGACAAACGCAGGCAAATGGGGCCGGCAGGAGCAGCAGCACGGGCGCGAAATGCAGCAGCTATGGCACTCAGTGCGCGTGCTCGGGCGAGGACTCGGCCCACTTCGGGGGTTGAAGCGCAGGTGTCATGCCGCTTGAATTGTGCTCCGCCTCGGCTCTCATCCCGCGAATGTCTGGGATATCTCATGAAATACTCGTAACATTGCCAGCATGTTGGAGAATGACTGCAGCAATATGGGCAGGTTACTAGTTGTCATAATAACACTGCAATATTATGATAGTATCGATAGTGCCGGACGCAGAGCTGTGATACGGGAATAAAATAAGTGCTTAGATCTGTTCTGCAGTTACAGTCTAAAAATATGAATTCTTGAGGGCAGCGCCTGCAAAAATCATTGCATTGAAGATTTCACCGAATTTCCGGGTTTTATGATATTGAGGGGGGGGGGGCGGTAAACTCATAGGCAGCGATGAAACTGCGTGAAAGACGCGAAAAATGCAAGGAATGAGGGCGCTATTTCGCACATGTCGAAGGCGCGGATGAGTGCTCCGCAGTATGTTGTGCGCGCGTCCCGCCACGAAACCCTGTGAATGCGCACGTCCACTGCGCCAGACCACCCACCGCGATGGCGTTAGCTGGCGCGTCGCAGCCTTGAAATACCGCCGCGTCCGTGACAGCGATCCTGGTTTTTGTGCAGGTCCATCATTCCTTGTCTCTTTCTCACATTTGTGATCTGCTCATTCCCTGTTTTACCACCTACGCCTCAGCTCCGAGTCGAGGATTTCGGCTGGTGCTGGCCTTTAAAGCGAGCATAGAATTTCCTTGGAGATGTTTTGTAGAATTATACATGTCACAGATAGACGGCTGCTGGCGGAGACGCACTTGATTTGCATAAAATTTTGAAAGCAGTGGTGGTGTGGGAGGATTCGCATAATAACTGCAACCGTTACAGCGTCTTTATGCTATCAGAGACGCTGGATGCTAACGATATATAGCGGTAGAGGGCATTATAAATGCCCAACGTTTTTATAGCTCTTCGGCATCTGTCTTCTTTGTTTTCGACCACGAGACTCTCGTGTATTGACCGTAACCGAGTATTACACATGTGTGGTTGCTAATATCAATAGGGTACCTGAACCTCTTATGAACTAGGGCAGTTGCATCCTGGCGCGATAATGTTTGACAATTTTTGCTTTATTTGTACGAATGGAGCCTTTACTATGCTGAAGGTCGTTTTCCGAAACACAAGTGTATTCTTATAGTAGCTTCCAGGATAGTGGTATTGTTGACAAAGAGTGTGATCGCCATCGTTTGGTAGTTTTGACTGAATCTCTCCTTGGAGTGTAGGCACGTCCTCCCTCTATGCTGGTCGGAATAATGTTCCGTTCGTGAAATGGTGGTATGCTTAAACAGTTGTTTATACATCAGTCACGACGATTGCGTTGATGGTGAGGCGGAGAATACAGTGACTGTGCACTTCACAGTGTGAAAATCGCAACGATTTTGTCTTGAGCCGGTGAGAATCGCAGCGATTGTGTCGTTAGGCAGCATATGTGAAATACAGCTGGCGACCCTGCAAGTGGACACGTGGTCTCTGCGAAATTCCGGGAACCAAATCACCGAAACTGGACGAGTTATGGTAGAATACGGGTATTTATTCACACTGCGAGCTCATTCAGCTTAGTCAACAATCGCTCTCCAGTGGAACTGAACACCATATGAAGACAGTGCGTTCTTACAAGTGCACACGACTGTTTTACTAGTTCACACGTCCGAGTAAACTGTCACGCCATGTCCGACTTTCAATGAACCTCGGCATGAACGGGAGACTGTGCAGTTAGTATTGTAGCAGAACACGAGGTTGTTAACAGCTTTATTGGCTAACGTTTCGGTGGGATCGCCTTCTTCGGAGTCTGCAATGGGTGCGTCAAAATGCAACTTATCCGATCAAACGTCTTTTCATCCCCACAAACGAAATTCTAAGCACAGTTTTTGATCACACAGTGAGCCCCTTCGCCAGAATCACATCTCACCTTAGTATTGATGCGGAACACACTGCCGCCGGCTGCCACAGACGAGCGATTGGATGCGCAAGGTCAGAAGAGCTGGCGGCAGTGCGTTCCGGATCAATACTAAGGTGAGATGTGATTCTGGCGAAGGGGTCACTATGTGATCAAAAACTGGGCTTAGAATTTCGTTTGTGGCGATGAAAAGACGTTTGATCGGATAGGTTGCATTTCGACGCACCCATTGCAGGCTCTGAAGAAGGCGACCCCACCGACACGTTAGCCAATAAAGCTGTTAACAACTTCGTGTTCTGCTACATACTAACTACACGAGTAAATTGTGTTTCATTGGAGTTCCATGTGTTTATACCGCACCCAGCCGGTCTCGGGCTCCTATTGTACTATACTCAAAGTATAGCACTATTCGTCGCCGTCGCCGATGCGGCGTTGATTTCAAAGCGTATCGATCATAGGTAGCTTATACACTGGCGATGCCATTTATGCTTCGCTAAACATTGGAAGGTAGTCGAGGTCGCTGGCAAGGTAGCGGAGTGGTCCATACTACACGTGGACCATAGCGGCAGCCTTGGGAGGTCCTTCCCTCCTTGTAAACTGCCCCACTCGCAAGGTTTTTATAAATTATTGATTGTCTGAAGCACGACTGTTGGTTGAGTTCGATGCGTTTAATTCAAAAAGCGCACTATATCACCTCAAAAGTATAGAGATCTAAGCGTGAATCCAAATCCAAGCAGAGTTGAGGAAGCTAGGAAGCTTTCCCTATGGAGTTCAAAGTTCTCCGCATACGTCAATAGCTCATCATTGGCGTATTGGCGAATCCCTTGCATTTCGAAATGGTGGCTCCCAGTTAAATCACACTGGCCTGTTGGTATTTTGCATTTTTCCCAGTGGAAGAACGAGTAATGCGTAAACAAATACATGAATGTGCAAGGAAGAAGTAAGCAGCCGGATAAGTAAAGGAACCCTTCACTCAAAAGCGACACTATAGTTTCTTGTATTGAATGAAAAATTTCCGCTTGATCTGTGTTTGCAGAGCTTTAAAAACGTAGGAGCCTGCCGATCCTTATTTTTTCCAGAAATGAAACGCCTTTTCATCTTCCTGACTTTGCTCGCCGTTGTCGACGTGGCCTTCTCCGTGACCTGCGCAAGCATGAATGTGCCCGGTCTCAAGACCGCCGCTAGAGTGGCTTGCATCGCTTCATGCAGTGGACAGGTAAACGTTTTCAGCAGTTTAAATTCACCATCAACAATCATAACAGCTCATGTCTATTTACAAACACAACAACTATCCAAAGATTTGACGAGTCCTTCTCTCGTAATTTCACATTTTCAGAATTGCGGAACTGGCTACTGCGAGAAGAGAGGCAGGCAAAAGATATGTGTGTGTTCACGATGCAAAGTCGGTGGAAACTTCCCACTTGATTCTTTAATAGGCTTGCTTGGTAAGAAAGGGAAGTAGATGATCACCACTTTCGTGTGTTAATAAAGATTCATCAGTTACTGGTCTGCAACGTCGACCTAATCCAATGCGTTTTTAACTTTTCAACCGACTTCGGTGACAGTATTTGTAGTAGAAATCAGGATGCCATGAAGTATAAGCCGCCAGTCTCATTAGTCTTACAGTCTTTCTAGCCCACGTCACAGAGTGCTCGCAAAGTTATGCCATAGAACCTTCATATCTTAATGCCACAGCTATGATTGCCCGGTTATCTTAGCTGGCGCATGATTTCAGTGACAAGCTGCTAACACTTCGTTGATAATTCTGCCTTGCCGCGCACGCTCTAGGAAGTGCACCTCTCCAGACTCGATCTACGCTGTATACTCAGACATTTGCGGGATTGGTGCGGCAGCCGAACCAGACTACGCCTTCAACCCCAGCTTAAAGGCAGCACTCACGGAAATTTTCATGTTCGAGATTTCGCTGAATTTTGAGACTATCAGGGGCGATGAACTTGCAAACAATGAGAACACAGCGTGAAACACTCCGCAAAACGGGAAATGAAGGCTCTGTTTTCCCTGCGTCCAAAGTGCGGACGAGTTTTCCGCTGAAGGTGTGCGCGCTTAACGTCACGAAATCCTGTGGATGGTGAGCATTTCATGCACTACTCTACATAAAGTGCTCTAGGCCATGCGCCGAAATTGGTCTAGCTGGCCCGTCGAGCCGGGGAAAACTCGGACCGTCGTGAACACGGCCAGGCGTGTTCACGACGTCAGTTAGATTTTCTCCGCAGGTAAGCCATTATTGTTTGTGTTCGTTTCACATTTATGATGTGCTGAGTCAGCACTTCACCATCCGCATATCACGCCGATTCGAGGATTTCCGCGGGTGCTGCCTTTAAGCTGACGAAATGTTGCGCTTGCAGCAGTTCGTGTGTTCGGGCTGCACTGGAGCTATTGAGGGGCGAGCCATGCAACTATTCTTGCCTTTGGTGCGCTCGAGTGAATGCGTCTCGCTGATTGGTCAGCTGCGTTGTGAGGCGGAGCGTGGGCGAAGCCCTACTTCCGCCCAGCACTAAGAAATAGAACTGGACACATCCAGTAGTAAAGATGAGACGGAAAGTGAACACATCCGGAGGTATACTGGTTGTGTTCACTCATAACCACGGATGACTCTACCAGCACTTGTAAGTCCTCCATGTGTCTACCATGACTCCACCATGAGTCCACCATTATAGTCACCGATGTGTTCACTAACTTTCAACAGAGACCATGCCCTCTTTTACCTCCCGATGTGTCATCCGTGACAGAAGTTGGTTGACACAACTAGCATACCCCCGGAAGTGTTCACTTTCAGTCCTGGATGTGTTACGTCGAAGTTTTCGAGTATTGACGCGCCCTCAAGGTATAGTAGGAGAGCTCACTGCAGTGGGTGAACGGCAAAGAAACACCGCAATCGATCAAGATGGGAATGACCGGCTATTGTGTCACCATTCGTATAGTCTGTTCCAAACGTGACAATAGTTAAGTATCCATGCGGATAACGAGAAGCCACTCTCTCCCTGACTGACACTATTAAAATTCACCGTATGCACCGTTCAGGGAACCCGGGTGTACTGTAGTTCTCCTAGCTCGGAAACAGTGGCTTTTTTCACTAGTTTTCTACATAGTACAACAATATTTTAGTACCGTTCATGAGTACTCTACCACTGTAGTATGTTATTACTGGTGATTTGTTTTAAATCGTTTTGTTCCATATGTTTTCACTCGTGTGGTTCGTTTGTGTTCTACCAATCTAGTTCATTTCCTTATTCTGTTTTTTTTTTGTTTCGATACTTACAACAATCAAAACACGTTGTTTCCCTCGTACGCTTCTGCCCTTCTTTTGCTCAGTTTCAGTCATTGTTGGTTATGTGAATATTTCTGAACAACGGCGATGACGCTGTCTGAACGTAGTGATGCTACAAGCACAGTGAATGTATAGAATATTTCATCAGCTTGAATCTTTTCAATATCTGTTGCACCTTCTTTTCTACTGCTTGGAAGTGAACCCTCTAATTCGAGAAAAATGGACCACTCTGCCACCGACTACTGTTCGACTTCAATCATGGGTTAAATCATGGGTTAAATGTGGCTGAAGAGATTAGGGCTAAAAATAGCGTCTACAGAGAATCTTTCACTACTGAACGGACAGCACAGAAATAATCTGCCATCTTTGTACAGAGCAATTTTCGCCTCGAAGTTGCCTCCCATTCAGGACACGCCGTTTGTGGGAAATAGAGACAATCATCCCCTATGGCCGTTCCAGATGTAAGGGAAAATCAGTACTGATACTAACTCTCAACAACAAACAAGTTCATCCGACAAATTCCATGCAGTACCCTAAAATGCTCAAAGTGAAGTGATCGTTCACACTGGGCATGCTCGACTTTTCTGCGTAAAATTTGACCAAAGCGACTACCAAATAACGTGGATGTGGGGATTTCCACTACTGCCTACTCTACTCGTCTGGAAAAGTCATATATTACATAATTTATTAAGTTCCTAATGCATCTCATGAAGTTTGATATAGGAGTTTCGGTGGCGGGCTACAATTTGAGTAGTCTCAAACAACGCAATTTTTTATAGACATAAAGTCGAGTTACATATTTGTCTCTTGCAGCTTTGATAGAGAAGGAAAAGAGCTACAAAATCCATTTAGTGCAATTGATACTGCTCCTGGAAAATAGTAGTTTCTCTCCTTATGAAAAAGCGCACGAACTTATTCCGTTGTTCCCACCTTTGAACTCGAATGGCGTCAATTCCGTGATAGATGGTATATTTGTGCTTAACACTGTACGAGTTGAAATAAATGGCGTGGCGAGCGGCCTGAATGTGCCGTCCGAGTCGCCTGGTTACGCCTCATCTCCCCTCACATTGATACACACCCGTGACAACCCTTTTCTTTTTTGGAAAATTATTTTTATTTTTTTTTCGGGCTTCGCGGGTGTACGCTGTTATGCCTGGAATGGGAGGCGCGGACTGGTTCTATGATTGGCTACTTAGGTGAATGGACCATTTCTAGAGTTCTGCCGCACCGCCCTTTTCAGGTATGACACTCCACACCCATTTTGTACCTTGTATTGGTAATTTTGGGCTTTTGAGGGACGGTAAACTCATAGGCAGTGATAAAATTGCGTGAAAGACGTGAGAAACGCAGAAAATGAAGGCGTTCTCCTTTGTGTTCCGGAAGCGAGGACGTGTCTTCCGCTATTGAACGTACGGGCTTCCCTTCACGAAAGCCTGATTGACGGTGCGTTTGATTCCGATCGCTCGGAATAAGGCATTTGATCAATAGCGAAGAATCTCGTTCATTAGCGTTAGCTTGCACGTCGAACCTCTCAAAGCAATCCCTTTTGCATACTACAGACCTGGACGACCGTGGAGAAGTCGCCTTCTTTTCGCGTGTCATTTGTAAATTCGTAAAGGATCCCAACAACATCAACACTACGTGAGGATTCTTTCGAGCTGTTAGCCAAGATGGTTATTGATCTTTATTGAGGCTAACGTTTCGGCGATGTCGCCTTCGTCAGAGCCTGGAACGTGTATCGTACTGCCGCAAAGTTAACATCCAGTACTGAGGAACGAATTTGGTCGGTAAACATGGCGCACGAAATTGCTAAGTCCAATGGTTACCCCATAAGGGAGTGCTCTCCACGTCTCGCCCATCGCAGGTCACGCCTGACGGATGGCTCCGAAGAGATTCCTTTCTGTTTACCCTTCATCTCGGATGAAGTGAGTAACGCAGTACGGAGGAGCCTACGTCAGGCGGGCCTGCAAGATGATGTGAGAGTGGTGGACATACCGCCACCCAACCTCAAACGGCACCTAGTTCGCAATCGGGCGTATGATCGCATTTGCACAACCCCTGGATGCGTCATTTGCCCGCATGGGAAAGACGGTGACTGTATGATCTCAGGGACAATTTATCTCATCACTTGTCAGGCGTGCGGGGACGAATACATAGGGGAAACGGGACGGCCGCTTTGCGTTAGGATAAAAGAACATCTGGATGGGCTTTCCAAATCAAAAACCGCCACTCCTTTGGGTACTCACCGCAGGTTATGCCATGAAAACTCCGAAATCCAGATTGGAGTCACGATCTTGTCGCGAGAGCCCGAAATTATAGCGCGCAGGACTTTAGAAGCGTTTTGGATCACAGCTAAAAGTCCAAAAATGAATAGAAAAGATGAGTGCATCGCTATAACAAAAGAGCTCGCCTTGTATCAGAACCTTTGCGGGTTTTGATCTGCGGGGGCGGGTTGTTAAGGCACCTTATAAACCCCTAGGAGCACGGGTTTGGTACTAGTGGTCCGCTGTTCGGTCATCGTGTTCGCAACTAAGGTGAGCGCTCATTGTCTGTGTTTCTCTAATACTGTTTTCGAGCTTACTGGCTGGATGAATGATGTTCTGTAGAAGGATGAGGCGTTTGAGGGGATAAATCACTCATGACTTTGACTTTCCAGGCTCTGACGAAGGTGACATCGCCGAAACGTTAGCCTCAATAAAGATCAATAACCATCTTGGCTAACAGCTCGAAAGAATCCTCACGTAATCTACAACAACAATTACCATGCCAAGATTCAAGGACAGTCGAACATGGAAACATCAACACTGTCGATCACTCATAGCCAAATCTTTATTGAGCAATCATGGGGCTGTTTGATGAGTCATCGCATTTTTTTGTTTTCCGCTTAAACAATTACAACATATATTAACTTTCCACCAGTTTTGCATCGCTGACACTCGCAGGTGATCCGTTTGTCCTCTACTTTTATGACGTCGCCGGCAAGGCAAGACTGGAAGTGATGACTTAGATACGGTTTGAGTACATTGGAGTTGCACTGAGAAAGTGGTTTTTCAGGACGGGATTAACGGTGTGATAAGCGTGCGCCGGCGTCCAAAAGTGGGGGAACGCATAGAGGTGAGTCCAGCAGTGTGATAAATGCATAATGCTGTTGATGGAAACGAAGAGGAGAAGACAAACCTTTTGATATAGGCACCTGAATTTGCAAAACATAGGCCAAAGCCATCCCTCTTCCAATCTCGCACTAACAGCGATATGAGAGTTGAAGACAGGCAGGTCGACAGTGGCGAAAACTGCTAACCAAATGGAGAGATAGTTCATCAGGCAGTCTTGCTGAAACAGGAGTCCGTGGATATCTGCTAATGCGCATGTCGGCGTTTGTTCTGATGCGTCACCGAATTTTCAAAATTGCCTTGTAAATAAAGAAAAATTACAGGTTAGTCTACTTTTGGTTGTTTATTTTTATTGTTATTTCTCTAATAATCGTGGTTAACTACTATTAAAACTAAGATAGTGTTATTTTTATTTTCCGTGCGGGTCCCCAAAGCTGCGGAGCCCCTATTTTTCCAATACCCTCTCCCGCCCACCTCCTGCACCCACCACCGCTCTCTTGAAATACGGTAGAAGTCATTACGTAGCTTACTCCGAGCTACTCCGAGCATCCACAAATCAGCGTATTTTCCTATTCAAGTGATGAACGAGTGAATCCATGTGGTGCACCTGTTAATCAAGAAGCATCGCGAGAAGCAGAAGCTACTGCATCTAGCCTTCCTCGATCTGGAGAAGGCCTTCTACCACGTTAAACACAAAGCCATCTGCTACGCACTGCGTTTTAGCTCTGAGTAGTATACATAGACATAGTCCTTTCTTCTGTTACTACATCATCATGTACCTCTCATTCTATCACTCTCATATTGCTTACAAGGGAAGTGCAAGAGGCGAGGCTGGCAGATCGGAATGAAACCAGTCTTGCTTGAATCCTTGCTGGAGAAGGTTCTCCAGCATATATTTCATTTTTGCCCAGAGAGCTAAAAAACAGATGTCCCACCACCCTGCTATAAGCATTGCAGCACACGTACGGCAGCGACAGGGTGGCCGAGTGGTGAGGATGCTGGACTGTCAGGCAGAGGGTCGAAGGTTTGAATCCCGTCATCTGCTACTTTTTTGCATTTTTGTTTTTCATTCCTTCTATGTTGTTGGAATTAAATTTAAAAGACCAGAACATGAAACCCTTCATTATTCTTGTACCAGCCATGAATAACTACACTACATTAAACGTAGTTTACTGATCCTACAGTTGTTCGTCTGGTCGCTATGAAATAGAAAATTCTCCATTCAAAACGAAACATTATGATGCATTATGATGCGAGTGGGAAAAGTTTCAGTTATAACCCCGAGTAGTGATAATGTAACGAAAACTCCCAACATGGTTTAATGCAGGTAGCTGTGTGTTCGGCTGGGTTCTGATTAGTGATAGTTCTCTACAACTCAAAATCTTGTCAATATAGATAGGTTTTATGTTCTAATCATTTGAAGTTAATTTCAACAACAAAGAAGGAATAAAAACAAAAATGCAAAACGGATGCACATGACGGGATCCGAACCCTCGACCCTCGCCTACAGTTCAGCACCTTCGCCACTCGGCCATATCTGTTTTTTAACACATTGGGCAAAAATGAAATATATGATGGAGGACCCTGTTGAAAAAGGATTCAAGCCAGATAGGTTTCATTCCGATCTGCCAGCCTCGCCTCTTGCACTTCCCTTGTTAGTATAGCTTTAAGCCTTAAGCACTTTGAAGCTTCCTTGGGAACTACTGATGAAAGGGTCTATGACCCGGGGGCGCCAAGGAAAGCTGCACTTCCAGCCTAGTTCAAGCCCCGAAACCGGTTAGTGTAAAATCTTAGGACATTTGATTTGATTGCTGCGTTACTGAAATCATTTCTCCTTCATATTCCTATTCCTATCATATTCATTCATATCATATTCATATTCCTTCATCTTCATATTCCTTGATCTCAAGTCAGATTAGAATGTCAACTGCTTTTCCTTA
>JARK01000242.1:80585-91087 GCA_000688135.1 Ancylostoma ceylanicum | reverse complement strand
CCCCGCCACAATCACCTCAGCCTACGAAGGACTCAGGGTTCATCATGACGTTTTCCCCGGATCAAAGCTTAAACGAAGCCCTCAACCAACACTACGAAGCCTCTTTAAGTGTGCTGCTTGCAAAACCTCCCTGCAAATCCGTAGGAAATTTTAATTTAGGAAAATTATTAGAAAGAAAATCATCGTGGCATTGTCGTCGACTGGTACTGCAAAATTCTTGACAACGGGTTTAGGCCAAAATCGATTTCATAGTTCAAACCATAATCGAGGAAATGTACGGAAAAAATCGATGGCGGCGTCCCGTATGGAGTGGATGATTGCGGTTAGGTGGACGAGTTGTTCGAGGACTCGTTACGGCCAAGCCGCGACGCGTTACCGTAACGAGGGTGGTAATAGCGCGTCCCAAATCCAGCCCGTCTATAGTGCCACCCGAAGAATCGCGCCATACGACCCACACCCCGCAATTAGCATCGCGGTTAGCGTGCGAGTACGGACCGATAAGAAACGACGGCAAGTGCACAGAACCGCATTCGCTCACGTCGCGGCGTCCCCATCCATCATACGGGAACATTGATCTCAGCAGCGAAAACTACTGCGGAAATGGCCCTACATGCATGCAAAAAGCAAACTTGCACACCGGAAAGAAGGCAAATGGTGCAAGGGAGATGATTGATTTTGTCTAAGAACATATATCAGATATGAGAGTCGTCAAACATGTAAAAGTGAGAGTATTTAACGATGCGGTGCAAGTATAAAAACTAATGCATTAGCGCGTACGAAACAGACACCAAACAGAAAACGAGCTCCCCGGCCGCGTGTACAGTACCCTGGCGAGTCCTTTAAAGTTCCGCGCGTGTTTCTACTCCCCATGACAATTTTTAGCTACTAGTGAGTTTAGCCGTTTCGCGTTCCACGTTGATGAACTGGTTTCTAGCCATTGTTTCAAGTAATCATCCAGAAAATATCTTTGCTCTTCTTTAGCATGTTCGCGTCTCACTCGGGTTCAATGGGTTTTTGAATCGGCTACGGAGATTCGTAACATGCGCGCAGGGCACACGCACGCGGCTGGTAACCGTGCGAGACAGTTGTTAAAGGTCGATATCATACAAGGAACTCCAAACGGCCCTAGACAGGGGTCCGGACCGCGGCGCGAAGTTCTTGGGCAGAGATACAGGGGCCCTGCATGCTCGCCCTGGTTGTCTCTGCTCAAGGACGCCGCGCCACGTTCCCGCCGCTTGTCTATAGCCCTATAGGGCCGTTTGGAGTTCACTGTATGCTTTTGATAGTGGGGAGTCGCCCCACATCGTCTAAATCTGTGATTGCGGTACAAGTCAAGAATTTTGCACTACAGTTCATAAAAAATTGGCGGACTCCAGTTCGGCGGGAAAGGGGCGCGCGGCGCGGTCGCCATCCGATCGGCAGCCTGAGATTCTATGGAAAAACGGGTGATCTACGATATCGACCGACCTTGTGAAGCGGCGCCACGCCCAGCAGGAGTCCGCCGTTTTTTATAGACTATATGTATAGTCTTTCCAAAAAATACTTGCCTTCCGCACCACTGCGCGTCGACTGAGCCACGTCGCAGCACGTGTGATAATGCATAGGAGGCGCGGCGCGGCTCAGCAGACGGGCGGTGGATGCCGGAGGCAAGTATTTTTTGGAACGACTGTAAATTATCCGCGTGGTAACGACCCTTTTTCGAGCGGGTTCATAGAAATTGTTTGACTTCAGTGGTCGTCATGCGTTAACAATGGATTAGTCCACGGCAAAACTTTAGAAAAAAACTCCGTTCATCGATGCTGCAAATCCTTGCCTCCAGGCGCTAGACCCTGATACCAGTCCAGCAGTGGTGCCTTTCCCTACGTCTTCCCCATAACTCCACGTATTACCAGCTGGAGAACGGATGCATCGTGTCGCAGTAGAAAAAGATCGCACGCGTATGGCATGCAAGAACGCTCCCATGATACGTGGTGATGCGTAGCAAATTCCAGTGGAGGAAACTGGCTAAGAATGACTAAGACTGTACTTTGAAGAAGGATTGATGTTAAGGCAAAGCCCGGTTACAGTCCATTGGCCAACGTGGGAGTTGAGGATAAATAGGAGTAATAAAGAAATTGAGGAAAAGTACGGAACTGGGAAGTAACGAGGTGGAACTTGGATGCCTACTGTTTAGTGGTTAAATTGCAAACTTACACGCAGATATTCAACTTTCATTGCTGTTGGAACAGCCTATAGCAATTCGTGAGGCGCATGTCTGTGAGCGAAAATGCTCAATTTCACTTGAAGCACCTATAGAGAAAAAAATTGTCAAAAGGGAGTTGAGGTGGAGGCACTGGTCGTAAGCTTCACACTGGAAGCCTGAACCTAAATATGAGTCCCCCCCCCTCCCCCAACAACACAACCAGCGAGGCTTCACTGTGTTGTGGTCCTCGTGTGAAAATGGAGTACCGTTGCTAAACGTCTGCTTTTGCTATATTTCTTGACCTGATTTTGGGATTCTGGGACTCTGACTTTTCAAACCGTCGACAATCGTTTTCAAATTATTTATCCGTGACTATTCATACGCTCTCCAAAGCAGAAGCAGGTAATGTGCAACATACAGTCGTCGCGAAAAATCCTTGCCTCACTCAGCACCGCCCGTCTGCTGATCCGCGCCACGTCACCTATGCATTATCGTACGTGGTGCGGCGCGGCTCCGCTGACGGGCGGTGCGGCGTGAGGCAAGGATTTTTTTTAGATGAACTGTATTCTCGTGGTCACCACGATCCGAACGTCTGCAGTCGCAGGAATCGCCACGCAGCCACCAGTCGACCCAGTCGCAAGGCTGCTGCGTAGCGGCCACGTCGCATTTCGCCAGCCATGGCGCTACGCAGCGGCCTTGCGACTAGGTTGCGTGGTGGCTGCGTGGCGCTTGCAGACGTTTGGATCGAAGTGACCACGAGAATAATTATTGTGGAAACAACTTTGTCAAAGATTGTTTGGCACAGCTCTCTGTGGACCTACAGGAGACTCCTGCGGTGTTAACTCCTCCGCATGTGGCGCGCCAGCAGCATGCTGGCAGTATGGCTGTCTGAACATCCACACATCTCCATGGTAGTACCGTTCTCACTCTCGTCCAATTCGCATGCCTCCTGGGTGTGAGGTATGGAAGGCGTACATTCATCAGGGTTTCGTGGCGGGACCTACCAGCGGAGTACTCGTTCGCGTTTTTGACGCAAACGAAGTACCGACATCATTTCTTATTTCCTGCGCGTTTCACACTACTCCATCAATGTCGGTGAGCCCATCGTCCGTGAAAACCCCGATATGCCGCAAAATTTCCGTGTGTGCTGCTTTTAATAACCACTGATTGCACGTTAGCTTCATGGAGTACAGTGAGCGCCGATAGAAGCGCGTTCTTGATGGACTCCGGAACCACGCGGCGAGAGCGTACCGTTCGCGTTGGGATCGTCTTCGTCAAAGCAAACCATGGAATTTTCTTGAATACTACATAGTTTTTCTCAATAGTTGTCATCAAATTGGACGAAAAATTATCGAGGAATTCCTGTGATTTGCTATCACGGCGACGATTCCAGCGCGAGCAGTGCAGTCGCTTTTCGTGTCTCTAGAGTCCGCGACAAACGCACTTTCATCGACATTCACTGTACTTGTATTTATGCACTAGGTATTTTCTTTCGCGTTTATCATATGTTTTCTGTGCTTTCGCGAGCACGCTTTTCTTTAATCCCAGTTATCCTACATCATTTCCAGCCATTTCGCTGGGTATCGCTTCGCTGCTGCTAGGAAGCTCAATCGCCACGCTAAGGAACTTCATGTTCTTACAGGTATCATATGTGTTGTAACTAGTCTTCACTGTCCTAGTCCGTGTCAGTTTGCTAGCATCGACGTTATATGTGTTAAGACAGGCGTAGTACAAGCGGATTAGGTTGGAAAAACTCCGCTTATACTCCACCTAAAGTATAACCCCATGCGCCTACGTTGCTCGGTGACATGTATTGGGTGTCTTTCCCAAGCTTATTCTCTTCGGAATAGGAAGTATTTCAAGCAATGTTCTAGAATTATGGAATTGGGGAGAGGAGTAATAAGTGCAGTCGTTCCAAACAAGTACTTGCCTCCGGCATCCACCGCCCGTCTACAGAGCCGCGCCGCGCCTCTTATGCATTATCATACTTGCTGCGACGTGGCCCAGTCGACGCGCACTGTAGCGTGAGGCAAGAATTTTTTGGAAGGACTATAAGTGGTCGTAAGCGTCTGTACATATAGTCAACTCCAAATGTACGCGGGGAAGAGTTGGGACGCGCCGCGGTCCTAACTCTTGCTTGTGTACTTTTGGAGTTGACTATATGTATGTAAGAGGCCTAGCTATAATCTTAGAACAAAGCCGGAGCCAGAGTGCTCCCCAACTTTCTGTAATCTCGTTTGCGTTCTATTCAATACACTATTTTGATTATCGAATAAGTTGATTGATTTTGGGTGGAGCATCTCTAGCGTTGCTACGGCCCGAGTCACCAGTAATCAATACATATCAAACCAATGTCGCCCATGATATAGAGGTCCTATACTCCACGTCATCTTTACTGGAAACTTCTCAAAGATATGGATATGCTCACAGCAGTTGTCGCTCCTGATTATATGTTCACTAGTTAAAGCGGTGACTCACTCCTAAGCCAGCCAAGTCGAGAGTTAAGTATTGCGAAGCGCATCAGGTCACTTCAGTGCACAATTAGGAAACCACTTGACAGTGTTGGAGCACGCCGTCGATGCGAAGATTGTGCAATTTCACGTGTTTTGCGCTACGGCAAGAAGTGTCGTTAGAAGGGTGCTTTAAAATTAATCACTTAACGACTGAGTTTAGTGGTGTTCGAGTGTTTCAGAAAAAACACGGGTGGCAGGATTTCTAACCATGCGTTTTCAGTCATGAAGATGAAAGAACAGATGCAGGTTCAAGTGACTGGAACGAAAGGAGGCTACATGCGGTAGATTATCTCTCTTTCGCTTATTCATAGGACATTCAAGACATTTCCTTCTGTCAGCACTTTATCTATGGATGCCATGTCACACTTATGACTAATTATGGAGTACTTTCAGCGTCGAATGGGTGGGACTGTGCTAACCAAGCGACGACGATGCTATGTTATCATGCGGAATACTGTCTAAACAGGTGCGCTGTGATTGATTAGTGTTATTTATTAGATAGAGATAAGGTTGCGCACTGGACGACCGAAGCGCACTCTACAATGAGGCCGAAATGCGCCAGCGATCCATTAGTGAGTAATCCTACTTTTACTTTCGTTAGTGGTGCCAAAGTCAACAGGGGATTTCATCTCTGATGTTTACTTATCACTTCTACCACTTGAAATTGCAGTTTTGGTGGTTGGGCCATACGTAATGTGAGCACATAGCATTGTTAAAAAGCCATAATGCCTGTTTTATGGTTCGTTTCACCAGGCACGAGAATTCGGGAGAAATTAGAAAAAAAAAGGAATGCGTGAAACTATGCGGTGCTAGGTGTGAAACGAAGCAGGACATGTTTGCTTGCTGTTTATTGCGGAAATTGCAATTTCACACAAAAATACCCACTTCTCATCATTTTTGGGACAGACTTTATTACTACTAGATGACGTACAATATCTCTAATCAGCAGTACTTTGTTAGTAGGTGCTTGTGATATTGATTTCCTTTTGGGAAATTTATTAGAAGAACTCGAATGTGTATGAGCATTCATTCCCCCTGCGACAATGTTAGAGAACCACGTATATGCTCTGAGAAGCGGAGAGTGGCTAGAGTGAGCTTATATTAATCAGCAGAAACTCATTACAAAACGCGGGCGAACTCTGAAGCTGTCCCATTACCAATCTGCAGCAGAAAAGAACCGACTAGCGAATAGGATAGGGTAGTGACTTGCACAATGACACGTCTGTCACGCTCACGTTTGGCAAAACCGCTTAGCTAATGACATAAACATGCGTGGCAACATGCTGAGGTTGTGCACTTTACACTCGTCATGGAGCTTTGTACTTTTTGGCAGATTTCATCCACTCGGTCTTGGAGACCTTAAGGTTTACTTCTTCGGCGAGATTTCAACGCTAGTATTAGTAAGAAGATGATCGGCTCAATTTAACGCACGTGTCTAGTTATCAGGAGGAGAATCTGATTGATTTCGATTTGGTGAACACGTTCGATCTTAATCAGAAGCACTGAGAAGAGACATTAACGAGCGAAATACCCTGTTCAACTCTATTCCTACAGAAATCACGCGAAAATGGTATGAGGAAGACTGTTGTGAAGAAAGCTTCTCATTTTGACCGTTTTCACTGAGAAAAGCATTTTTTGTATCATTCGGGGACATGAATCGTGCAGATCTAGAACTGGTCATCCTGCTTACCTACCACTTGTCTCCGAACCTTCAGCAGCAATGACGTCACCTGTCGCCGAAGGGACCATCATCCGCGGGCAGGTTGCCGGGCAACGGTGCCCCGTGGCGAAAGGGGCGGACCGGACGCGCCGCGTGCCTCATGCGCGGCGGCGCAGGGCGAGGGCCAGTTACCTGCCGGCCTGCCGAGATGGATGGCGGCAAGCTAGCGTCCGCTATTTCCATGGAGTCGCTCAATTCCGTCAGTACCGAGTCCTGCTCGCAGGTCCGCACTCTGTTCGTGTCTGGTCTGCCGATGGATGCGAAGCCTCGCGAGCTTTACCTGCTATTCCGTGCCTACCGCGGCTACGAGAGCTCATTGCTGAAAATGACGGCGAAGAATGGCAAACCGACGTCACCGGTGGGTTTCGTGACGTTTCAAACCAGTAAGGATGCAGACGACGCTCGTAAAGCGCTGCAAGGAGTGCGTTTTGATCCGGACTGTGCGCAGGTACTTCGTCTTGAGCTTGCCAAGTCGAATACGAAGGTCAGTCGGCCGAAACAATCACCGCCGCCCGTTATTCCTATTGCTCCCTCCCTGCAGACGATGCCACAGTTTCTGGCCCCCCTGCAGCCTGCCGAAGCAATCGTTCTCGACCAACATCCCCTACTTCTGGACCAACATCAGCTGCTCTCTCTCAGTCTTCCTCGATTCCCTACTGCTCAATCTCTCCCACTTGCTGGTATTCTGCCTTCTGACGCCGCCGCCTATCACCAGAATGCTGCTATATTCCAGGCGGCTTTGGGGCTCGGGGCGCAAAACCCTGCGCTCCAGGGCTGCTCCACGTTGTTTGTTGCTAATCTCAGTCCCGGTGTCACTGAGGACGAGTTGCGGTCTGTATTCAAGGCATTTGCTGGCTTCACGCGGCTCCGAATGCACACCAAGAACGGCTCTTCAGTTGCTTTCATCGAGTACTCGTCGCTGGCGTCAGCAACGAGCGCGATGATGGCCTTGCAGGGCTTCCAGCTCGGCTCCTCAGAACGTGGTGGTTTACGGATCGAGTACGCTCGCAATAAGATGGCTGACGTGAACGGCTGAGTAATTTGACTTATTTCTTATATATTTCTTTGTTTTCACTAGTTTATGCTATACCTTTCCCTTTGATTACACCACTTTTTGCTGCATCTCTTAGCATTTCGTGTAGCATTTGCATCGCATCATACCCTATCGATTCGTTTTACCTGCTTTTCGGCAATCGATCGACGAGTCAGTCAGTGGTGGAGCGGAGTCCGATTCGATCGGTTGTCGTCGTCCTTGTGTATGTGTGTACTTTCTCTCATACCTTGTACGAGATGCCCACTTTGTTCCTAAGTTTAATTTCTCCTGTTACAATGGATGTCCTTCCTCACACTGCAGTCGGTCCAATGCACACCTTTTTCATAGAAGAAGGAAATCACCCCACACTTCCCTTTTGTACCTCATTTCTCCTCATTTTGCTAGAAAACTATTGAAGCTTTACCAGTGAACGATCTCAGCGATCTGTAATAATAGCACAGTGGCACCGGATGAGCTGCTACAATTGCTAGTAGCTGATCCGGCCGCCTACTCGTTCCTGATCACCAAAATCGGATCAATTTTCTTTCCACATATTTCCTTATCTCTCGTGTACTTGCAGTCTGTGATGACCGTTTTTCGAAAGGTTGTTATAGGGTCCAAATGCCGCCTCACTTGTTATTTTGGTCACCTTCCACATATTGTTTTTGTCCTGCGGGTGTGGTGGTGCAGCATCATCAAGCACGTCTCCCCTGATTTTTGTCTTTTCCGTTCAGGAGCTGCCATGTTCACCGCTCTATCACGTACATCGTCTTCACCACCACACTCACAATCAAACCAAGCATCATATTGCAGCATTCCAAAGTTCCCAGTAGTGACAGAGAAGAGCATATTTCATTGCATTCACGGTATTGTCTGTGTGTTATGCGCTTGTACATGTACATTCAATGGCAATATTCCTCCTTTTGAATGGTTTTTCTGTTTATTTCGAATATATGATTGTTTATTTGTCTGAATCTATCTCATCAGAGCACAGAAGCACAGTACACACACATAAGCACAAGTCAACCAATGGTGCACAGCAAAGCACAGCAGCAGATGACCAAATGCACTATGTCGCTTGGAGCTAGCAGCTTTGAGTCATGTCCGTCGTCAAAGATAGAAATTGTCGAAGAGTCAGCTGAGGTGATATTTGGGGAATGTGCGGAAAGTGACTTGTTGGATGCGTGGGTGGTGGGGGCAAGTGATCCATTCTCAAGGACAACCGGGATAGCATGGCTAATGATCAGCTGAAGAACTCGGCAAGGCGTCTTCCATTTCGGCAAGCGTTTTCTGTAGATATTCGATACGTTCGTCCTTCCATGAGATTTCGTAGCGAAGGCTCTCCATGTCTTTCTGAAATAAGTTCATTTATATGCAATTCTTTGCACTGGTATTATGCACTAGAAGCGCTCATGATTCAAAATGGGTCTCCAGTAGGGTGGTAGCGTTTTCTTTACACTTTTCGCTATATAGAAGTATTTCCGAATCAATGTATATAAAAAGGGAACGAAATATTCTCTTCCAATGCATGCATTTTTTCGAATCTTTTTTTTTCTCCTAGGAAATTTTGTAGAGTACGTGTACACATACATTTTGATGTAATGAGAGAGCTTCAGCGTTTATCCGTAACCTTTATGAGTTTATAAAACCTTGAAAAAGGTTCTCAAAGACATTGAACTATACTAATAAATATGAGAGGAAGTAGTGAGTGATGACGAAAAGGGATGTTATGTGGCGCGGTTAGTGATCCTATAGAGCTTGGGAAAGGGCACAAATCATTCTGTCAGCAGGAAACATTACCATCTCAGGATAATTGTATGGCGTATGATTGCTAGGTCTCTGGTCCGCATTGTTCATTTCCTGTTATTGATGGGGATCGCTAGATGGAAAGTCGAAAATCGAATTACAAGTAGATGTTTTCGTTTTCTGTATGGTAGTCGTGCTTTTGTTAAGTGATCTCTAGGGTCCAAATTTTGCAATCTAGCCATTATATGGGCACTACCTAGGGTATACTTTTCAATATCTCACTCTTTTCATTGTTAGTTTGGATTTTCATTCATTAATTTGAACGGACAGACAAGTTCGTTCGACATTTTGTGCATGAGTCGATATAATTTCTGAGAACTGTAGAAGACCTGCTGAAGTTTTTGAACAATTCCTGTTCTCCAAAGTGTTGTGTGGTGAGACAGTCAGGAATTCCTTTTGTTACTGGATTTTTGACCTGGCGCACAAATACGCGTAGACACCAATTAGATAATGCGCAAACACCCACGTGTGTGTATGTGTGGTACGTAGTGCAAATACACTCAATACACACGACGAGCAAGTGATCAGCCGGAAAGTGAGGGTGCGCGCGCGAATAACAACTTGTTCGTCGCCGCGCACCGCCGCTTCCGACTGGAACCGAGCGATGGTCCGGGCTACGGCTCAGATGTCCCTTGCATTCATGTCGAGCAATGCACACCCTGGCCCGAATTGGATGCCACTGCTGATTTTTGGTCACTAACCAGTGCATCCTTAGTTCCATCATTATTTCTGTATTACAGTGCGATCTTGCTAATCCGCACCGAAGCGAGCGGCCTTCTGTTTTGTGCCATCCAATCGAATCGGCCCCGGTTAATCCGTTCATTTTCGTGCGGTAAAATTGGTGCTCTTTAGGGCAGTTTAATCCACAGTAAATCTGTCCGCATGTACAGTGTCCAACTAGAATCCATTTCTGTAAATTTCGAATGATACATGTAGAACGAGTTTCTCTCTAGAGCAATTATGTAAGGCTGTATCGCTTTTTCAGTGCAGTAATGTTGGCGAATATAACAAAGTAAAGGACAAAGTTTGCGCAAACTTATAGTGATGTGAGAACACTTCACACTTGTTCTTGACGGTATGTATTTTCGGCAAATTGACGGCAATTCACTGGAACTAGCTCCAAAATCGATCTCTTGAGTGTTTTTGTGAACTCGTCTCCCAGTATACGGAACAATATAGTGGCTACGTGAGAACTGCGCACATTTCCCTGCAACATTCACCGGGGACCTCAGACCCCCCCCCCCCCCC
>JARK01000242.1:29720-53506 GCA_000688135.1 Ancylostoma ceylanicum | reverse complement strand
AAGGGGGGGGGGGGGGGGGGGGGGGGGGGGGGGGGGGGGGGGGGGGGGGGGGGGGGGGGGGGGGGGGGGGGTGATGAATCCCTTAAAAGTAGGGAAAATGTCTTAGAAAAACTCTGGTTATCATGCTCATCTTTTGTCTACTTCCTTCTAACATTGAATCACATTAAAATTTAAAGGTGTATGATACCCATTGCGCAGAATAATACCGTTCCAGAACGAACAATTTCATCACTTTAGAGGGAAAAACTTCCAGAAAAGTGCAAAATAACTGACTAAAGAGGCCAACCTATTTAAGACCCCTATCCAATTTAGGGAGATGCGCACTCCGTCTCCTCAAACAACCACTCTGCCTTGTGCAGATGTAAAAGACGCTTCATGCATAGATAGGGAACCCACAGAACATTCAATGTATATATGGAGATTGGCAAAAAAAACCCTTCGATGGCCTTCTCCTCGCCAATTCTCCTCCTAGCAACGGGGATGTTCCCGCAGGTGCGGCCTAGGAGATACCCATCGAAGAAACAGGAAGGACTTTCCTACTGAGCTCTGGAATGCTACGCAGGGAACAGCAAAATAAATCAGCAATCACTTCCCTAAATCAGTGTTCCTGTTTCATATAATATCCGACACTAGTACAAGAAAGTGGTGACCGCAGCAAGGAGTTATTTTAGGGGCTGCCTTCACTTCCAGACGACTTCATCTCAATTGCAAGATTCTGACAAATCGCGTGGTAATAAATAGCCTCCAAAGCAAATGCTTACGTTGATTTCAGGATGAGAGGGGGAATTACATGGCTCAGCTGATGCAATTTCGAGGGAAGACAAACCACTCCAAAATTCTCGGATGAGTTTATTTTGCTTAAAATTTGGATTTTATGGAAATGTAGAAATACTCTTAAAGATTAGGTATAAGAACTTCTACTTGCCGCCGTTGCAAAAAAGAAAAACTAAAGATCTATCGGTCTACCTTTTTTTTTCCTTTTCTTTGCCTTTATAATTTAACTGCCCTTTTAACTATTATAGATACAGAAACTATAATAGATCGGGATCGTCAAAAAATAAGTGGAATTAGAGTGTTCTAGCATCCCTGAAAAAGCCTTTTTCTTCATTTTAGACATGCGCTACGACCAATAAGAATTCGGTGTGAATTTGTAGATGAAAACTCCTATAACAGTTTCACAAGAACGCAAAAAATTCAAATCTAAAATTTGTTCCGACTTCTTCCGAAGAATTTTTTCCAACTTCTTACTTCAAAACCGTTGGATCCCGGTTCCAACCTTGCAATTCATTGCTGTTTCTGCGATGATTTCCCAGGTTTCCAACTCACCAGCTTATCCCTAGCTTACAGCAGTCATGTGAACGTCAAATTTGAAATTACTACACTAATTCCAGGACGAAACCTACTTTATAAAGTCAAAACCAATAGTAATTCCTGTTTTGTTACGTATTTGCCAGAAAAAAGAATATGACTACAGAAAAGGATTGAGGATTCGGAAAAAGATTAGTTGATGCTTCAAGAGCTGATGAAGTTATGGGAAAGTAGCGACATCAAACTATGAAACACGCACATCCGGGTAGGGCACTGATGGCAAATGATAAGGCCCTGAGAGAGTGAATCCGTGGAAAATAGTTGAACAGCTGTTCAGCTTAAGCATGAAAAAAGGTCGAAAGGGCACGTTTTTATTAGAAAGAAGAATTCTAAAATTGGCTACTATTATATTTATTTGAAACGTTTATAAAGTGTGCCGTGATACAGGTACCATTAAGAAAAAAAGTGACTGTACCAAACGGCAATGGAAAAAACTAGCCCGTTGTGATGAAATCATCATCAGTTCAAGGTTTTTCTGATGTGAACATAAAAAATACTATGTAGCGAGTGTAAAAAAGTAAAATGTAGAAGATCTGATACCTTTGGAGGCATTCCGCCATCGTGCGGAAGCATGGCACTCTTCATTGCATTACCAGTGCGAGCATCAAAAATACAGACCCTGAACAAGCCAAACCTTAGCCCCGCAATTTCAGGCCAATAGCCAACACCTACCGATGAGATTGACGCGAAGTGGCGGCAAAAAGCGACGAATTGGGCGAAAATGCTATACAAGAAGAAGAAAAGTCGGAAATCTGCAAAGCTCTCAGCTATTTACATGAAATCGATGTCCTCTGCAGCGCCGCCGTTCATCCACTGACCTCGTAAATTATGGAATTTGCCTCCACGTCCCAGAGGAATATCTTGCTGTCGGAACCGGCTGATAACAGCACATTATCCACAGTCGTGTGCCATTCGACTTGATCGACCCGACGCGAATGGCGTGCGAGCGTGCGAACACATTGCGTCTGCATGGAACACGATACAGAACAAATTGAGACAGACGAACAAAAAGCAACAAACACCTCCACCTTGAGCTGGTCGGTGACGTGCCAGATTTTAACGGAGCAGTCGGCTGATCCACTTGCGAGCACGTTATCGTTGAACCAGTTCCACTTGATATCCGTGACAGCTCCCTAGGAATTTTGAAAATTCGTTTTTTTTCCTCGAGGAAAACTTGTTCTTCTTTGTGTACTGCAGCTCTTTCCGTATTTCTCACCGTATGGTCCTGCAATCGTGCAAGTCCTACTCGACCATGCTTTCCGAAATCTTCAAGTGTGCCCACCTGAAGAAAATAATGGAACGCACGACAATAACCTAATAATAATAGAAAGGAAAATCTGCAAACTTTTCTTGTTTATGATTAGTCTAATGCAGAGTGAGTAAATGACCGTCAAAACCTTTTAAAAACTTTAAAACGTAGTTGGACGATGAGCAGAAACAATAGCACGAATCATTAAGAAGCTAGATGCCTCAAAAAAGATCAAAACTTTGGGAATGCGCACCTCGAAATTTTCCGAACCTCGTGCAGCTATTAGGTTGTGTACAAATAAATTGCGTTTTTTGCGCATCAATTTTTAATCTGTTCCGTTTTCTATGTATTATTCACACAATGTTCATACTGTTGTATATAATTCTGAAGCATATCTAATGTTCTTCCGTTTTTTGATTACCATTTGCTTCAAATCTCACTCTTGGCTAATTTCAGACCGAATGTTCATGATGCCCTCTTTTTAGTGCAGTTTCGGATTTGGAAAAAGTTTCGGGGGCTAATCTTCGTTCAACTACTGCGAAAAAGGTGTGCAGTTATTGCGAAGAAGCCATTTCCTGTCGACGTCACGAACCGGTCAAGGAAAGGCTCATTATTGTGCTGCAAAAGCAGCTCCAATGAGATCGAAGTGCGCTTGAGCTTCTGTTCAGCTTTGAATTCATAGGGCACACAATGATTCATCTTCTTCACCTTTTCAAGTTTTTCCCAGCGCTTGGCGACGCTCGACCATGACACCTAAAGTTCTCCCCTAACTCATGAGCACCTTTTGTGGATCCCTCTCCACCAGTAATTTCAGGCCGTCGTCGTTAATTTCATGGATCCAACCTCGACTCTGTCCATCTTGAATGCTCATGCCTCTCTAATGGAGTTTGTGGAACCGGAAGTGATTAATGTGAATTTAAGTGGCATCTTGTCTCCACACTTTCACAATATTTTCATGTGCCACCACAGCTTTCTGTTTAAGTTAGAACTCAGGAAGCAAAATGATACGAATTTGCTCCTTGTG
This sequence comes from Ancylostoma ceylanicum, assembly GCA_000688135.1. Classification (NCBI taxonomy): domain Eukaryota; kingdom Metazoa; phylum Nematoda; class Chromadorea; order Rhabditida; family Ancylostomatidae; genus Ancylostoma; species Ancylostoma ceylanicum. The sequence continues at coordinate 49,865 of JARK01000242.1, read as the reverse complement.
ATCATCTTGGTAATTCGTCCTGAAGTTGGCCGAGAACAAGATTTGGAACAAATGAAGATCAAAGAAAGAACGCCCATCAGACAAGCATCAAAATGATATACAACAGTGTAAACATTGAATGAAAAATACACAAAAAACAGTGGGTTAAAAATTGATCTGCGGAAAACGCAATTTATTTGTACACAACCTAATATTTTTACAAGTAAGCGCTATCTTTGCTAATGAGTTTCCAAGAAAAAAAAACAAGAGTGTATAGATCAAACCTCAAAAATAAGGAAAATTCTCAGGTCAGGATTATTCCCCAAGATGTAAATTCAACACATTCGCGACCCTACGCTTTCGGCATGGTGTGCCACCTGGGACACGGGCGGTCCCTTAAGCACGCGTTTGTGACCAACCGGTTGAGCACGCGGTCCCACACATAGCACCACGCATGTCAACCGGTTGAGCACATTGTCGCGATAGTGTGAAAAGAAGGAAATGAGCGATACACAAATCGAATAGAGGCTGAAAACCAACTGAAAAGTTGTCAGGCAGTAAAACAACAGCACCCCATTGACCTCAATAAACGCAGGCATTGGGAGTTCCAAGGTAGTGAAATTTAGGGCGACACCCCTGGGTCTGGATTCATCACTGGGATCATCCAGGGTAAACGCATGGACGCCCGTGTAAGCTATGGGTAAATTCGTGGGCTGTTAATACGATTACCCTGGATGATCTCAATAATGCTTGCGGCTTCTGATTTCAATAATTTAAATTAATTTCTCTGTTTTTCTGTAGTAAATGACGACATTTTATTTTCAACTGAAATTGTTCTTATTTTTTCATTCATTTTTATCTTTATACTTTTATTTGCTGTAATACTGTGATAATACTGTGCTGTGATATTTTTAATTTTCGTCTTGCAAAATCTATCCCATATTCTCTAAATCTCAGGATCACAGCAAGTTCATCCACGCGCACCCCCAATCCCACCCCAAAACTCACAAGAATCTGCCCTCCAGCGCTTCCTTCCAACGCCACCGCGATGAATTTCGGATTAGCGACCAAGCCCGAGCCATGGCCCGCGCCCCAGTCGAACCATTCGCCGCGAGCGGTGGTTTGTCCGAATATGTGACGAAATGTGGCCGCACGACTTCCTGATGGGCATTCCTCCTCTGGAAAAAATTACGTAAATGTAGTACTAGATGCCTCAGTAGGATAACAAATAAGGGCCGTCTTCCCTTAACTACTACAATAAATCTGCTTTGAATGTGACTAGAGGTCTATAGAAGCCGCCCAAAAACAACTACACGTTCTTTGATTCCTTGTCACTCCCTATCATGAAAACCACGAGTTTCGATTGAATTCCTTCTTCGTGGTATTTTTACCTACGTACAATTATTCAGGTAACGTTTACAACAGATGAGCTGTAAAGGGATATCGAAACAGAAATCATAGCAAAACGCTAGCATAGTCCTCAGAGGCGTAGCACACAAAATTTTGAAGAAGTGAAGAATTGGAAGAATAAAACAGGCTCTAAACGACGTCACATGTACTTTGCAGGCATTTTCACAGAGAATCCTAATTTTCTTCTTACTTAGACCCTTTTTAGAACACTTGGCGACAGACAGCGTTGACACGTGTAGTATAGCTGCACATTTAAGCTACAGCTTCCCGACATGGTTCAGTAACAAAAGAGAAACAATTTCTGTTACTGAAAGATTGCCATCCATTCAGGAGTTCCAACGCTCTAGACTTTTTCTGAATGCTTTGCGGAATTAAATCTAATTCTTCTGCATCGCATAAGGAAGAGGAACCTGCTCCATGGACATGGGATTTCACCAGTTCAGAACTCACGGACAAAAAGTATTGAACAAACTCACAGACAAAAAGTGTTGGACAAAAGTGGAAAAAAGTAAAGGAGTGTGTGTTAATGAACGTGAATTAGTCATTAATTTGCATAGAATCACCACGGCAACTTTCGAAACCTATATAGAAAGTAGCTATAGGGTATCCAAGGGTAAACGGAAAGAAACCGGCAAGTTACTTGAAGTCTCAAAAAAAAAAGAAAAAATGAATTAATCCAGGAAAACAAAAAAAAAGAATATGAGCGTTCCTGTTAACATTAACATTTATCTATTCCTTTTTCTTAGACCTTTTCCACCTGTTCAAAATTGGATATTTAACTTTGACGACGAAGATATTGGCTGTGCCACACATTTTTCCGAAGAATTAATCCTACATTGCTACAGAAAGCTTCGTAAAATCATCAGAAGCGGAAAATTTGCTAGAGCTCACCTGACGGCATGAGATACAGCTACGTCGAACACATAGAAAAAGCTAAGTTTGCCCTCTTCACTACTGGGCGGAATGTCTGAAATTCTGCGATTTCGAAGGTTCTCAACTTCACGGAGTTGGAAAGCGATTCTAAAAATTCGATATATCGGCGACAACCATAGGAAACAGAACGAAAAAGATATAAATTTTTCAAATTTTATCGAACATGACAACATTACCAGTACATATTTACAGCGTGTAGAGCACAGAACAAACAGGGAAAAATGCGAAAATATGATGAACATAAAACTTGCAGGAGGACATTGTTCAAGTTGGCTAGCAGATAGGGTATAGACCGAATAAAAATCGAATCAATTCCATTGATTTGACTGACAATTTAAAGGTCCATCTGAAAAATTAAACATCCCAAGGAAATAAAGCTTCACAGCCCAAGGATGTAGGCCTTTCCCTTTCCTGGACATTCCAGTTATTCGGCTCATTCGAAATCGAATATTCGAATATCGGATGTATTTAATACAATACTCAGTCAACACGCTACTAGCAGAGCGGAATTCGCCTTGACTAATAAATAAACAACAACAACGAGATACCGAATTCGCAGCATCAGCAGTCAGACCAGGTGATGCAAGTGCTCAGACACAATGCCTCTCCCACTATCGACTTCATAAGCATTCACGCTTCAACGTTCGCAGGGGGAACGGAGTAAATTCGCATTTAATTGCGAAAACTCTAAGCCATTTCTAAGCTGCCTTCGATTCAAAAACGCCAAGACGGCTTGGTTTCAGACTGCCCAGAGACTTGACATGATTAAACAATGGAATCCGGAAGTTTCCCGGCAAGCAAGAGTCTACTGGAGCAGACACTCCGGAAAAAGTCAAGGAAGAAGTGGAGGAAGCTGGCTCGCCACCTCTTCCGCAATTCGCACTTGCTCGCTGGGAAACACAATGGACGACAGTGGCGGCGTAGCTATGATGAGGAAACGACTACCCGGCACAGCAATGGGAGGAAGCAGCTGGACAAACACTATGCAGTAGAGGAACTCAGGCTTTAGTACAATACATTAGGCGGAGAGGACAGCGTCGGACTCGTCCGAGCGAGGACTATTGCCGAGCAGCGCCGGCTCGTTGTTCGCTCTTACCGAAGGCTCGAAAAAGCGACACGGAGCCGGTGCCTGCACGTACACGAACAAACGAAATCAGCGGACGGTGCTCGACAAATAGTCTATTCATGCTCGATTGTCAATTTAAGAAAAACTCATTCGATAAAATAGGGAAATTAATCTCATTTGCATCAGAAATTAGTGGAAGTGTTGCAGAAAACCGAAATTTCGTAAGTCAAAGTCTGGAAGAAGTCCAAGAAGTGGCAAATTCGGGAGGACAAAACAGCAAATACGACTTGAAATGACCTAATTATTGCAGATTCTTTTGAGAAAAAACTACTGGCAAGAAGCCTGCACAACGAAAGTATTCAGAAACTTCCCCCCCCCCCATTGGAAAGTCCGCTCATCCATGATCACCTGCATCCGGAAAAGCCTCGAAAACTTTCCCAACTTGGCATAATCTAATTACTGCAAGCTCGAAAAAGTAACTCGTAAGAACCTTGCACCGGGACAAAATTCAAGACTTCTGCACTTCCGATTTGGGGGTGTGTATCATCGTGAAGGAAAGGGGGTGTAACCAGACGACTCTGATTGGCGCATTCGAGCTGCTCGTCACGCCCACCTGTTTGACTCGTGCGGCGCATACGGCGCTAAGCACAAATAGACCATGTGTCATAGGATTGACGCCGTTCGAGTTCAAACAGATGGGCGTGGCAGGCGGCCCGAATACGCCAATCAGAGTCGCCTGGCTACGCCCCTTTTTCTCTCACGATAATACATACCCCCGATTTGGAATTCCGCTCATCCATTATCATCTGCATCCGGAAAATCCTCCAAGATTTCCCCATTCCCCAGCCAATCGGCCAGATTTCATTTGAAAGTTCAAAAATTGTATGAAATATGCATGGACGATCTCATAAAGCACAGAAGCAATACCTATGCATCTCCTCTACTGTCTCAAAATACCCATATCCTGGACAAGTTCCACTTCAAAAATCCTCGATGGGTTAATCTCACTCGAACTGCTTCATATATTCCGTCACTTCCGGATTATCCGTGATAGTCTTCAGATATTTGTGATATTTGTCACGAATGATTTTGAAAGTGAATGGCGTGGAGTACGGCAGGCCCGTCACTGGGTCGCGATATCGTGCAGGTCGTCCTGTGACAGCACAGACGAACGACGGCTTCACTTCAGGCTTTTTGAAGACCTGAAAGCATAGCAGATTTCCCAAGGACCCTTCCAGCACAGAGAGGAACCCCTAGGGAATGAAACGTAAGCAGGACCACGCTACCTTGATGTCCGGCACGACGAGCGTCGTCTCGTTGATGGTGTGCTTGACGGAGATGTACGGCGGCGGGACCCGTCGCCTCGCCGTCGCATGTTCGCGCTTTTTCTTCCGCTCCAGCTCGAACTGCTCATATCTGCAATGTCACGCATCTATCCACGCTGCACATGGAACGCTCGCAGAACGAATTTCAGCACATAATAGGATTAGCTGCCGCCATTATACGAAGGCGACGGCTCGCAGCTGGCATCCAGCAATCGCCAGTGAATGTGGCCGAATACATGGCCGAGCAAAACGAGCCCAATATTCTGGAATTATTGCAGAAATAGGCAGCCACTTTGCAGCGCTTGACGAATCTGTTGGGAGGAAAGAACAGTCCAAATGGGAAATAATAGAAAGCCAGCCGCACAAATGACCAATGAGAGAAAAATTAGGCTCAAAACATGAGGTTGGAATCGACTAAGCACAAGCCAGACAAGTAATAGAGAAGCAGTAAAAAGAGGAAAACGCTAACGAATGCACTTCACTCTGGAGAAAACGAACAGAAAAGCAAACTAATGAGCAAGGCGTATCGGATAAGCGGCGCCGCCCACATCTGGAATATGAATGGCAGTCATAACGCAGAAATATCGCCGAACAGCGATGAATCAACTGGCTCACGCCTTAGCAGTGTCATCCATCTGGGAGCAGTGTTCTCGTGGACTAGCGTAAATGAGGACATTAGAGAAACTGAACGGAGCCGGAAGTGGAACTGAAGCACCCGCCGTCAACATAGACGTCAACACGTTTACCCTGGGTAATACCAGTTACTACGAATATACCGACTTTGAATGAACTACCATGAGGATGAGCGATTTTCGTAAATTTGGAGCTGCACGCAGATTACCTACACTGAACGTTTTAGCATCACATGAACTCACTCACCGTCAACAAAGACGTCAACACTTTTACCCTAGGTTATGCCAGTTACTGCGAATACACCGACTTTGAATGAACTATGATACCATGACATGCAGATTACCCACAGTAAACGTTTTAGCATCACACCGGTTTACCCATCGTTAGCACAGACGCCAACACGTTTACCCTGGGTAACGCCAGTTACTGCGAATAATCAGACTTTGAATGAACTACCATGAAGGTGAACGATTTTCGCAAATTTGGAGCAGCATGTAGATTACCCACAGTGAACGTCTTAGCATCACACCGATTTACCCATCGTTAGCACAGACGCCAATAAGTTTACCCTAGGTAATGCCAGTTACTGCGAATAAACCGACTTTGAATGAACTACCATGAAGGTGAACGATTTTCGCAAATTTGGAGCAGCATGCAGATTACCCACAGTAAATGCGTTAACACCACCCAACATCACATTAACATAGGCGTCATCACGTTTACCCTGGGTAATCTCAACGACGCGTCCAGGTCCGGGATGACATGGAGGCAGTGGTGTCATAAGAAGGAAGGAAAATTAAGAGGACTAAGGATCAGTTCCATGTTCTCTCCTCATAAAAGCCTACTCGCGTCTAATATCTTATAATTAGCTGGTAAGCTGACGTCGCCTTTAACCGTTTTGAGGTCTGAGAAATTGGACGACAGAGCCTGAATGTATCATTAAGTTTACCCAGGTTAAACGCGTTGGCGCCCGTATTAACCACGCGTAAATTTGTGTGGTGTTGACATGTTCAGTCTGAGACAGTACTGAGATTACCCAGGGAAAACGTGAAAACACCCCCAAAATTATCTATCGTTAACAAGGGTGTAAACACATTTGCCCTGGGTAATCTCAATTGTGCATTCGGGTACTGGGTAATTTCAATGATGCATGCAGCAATGCAACCCAGTCTTAGTGAGAAACTCTCCAAAATACCTATATTTAAGGCGTTGTATTCCTGAATCTAGCCATTAGCCGCCACCCGATTAAAAACCACCACACCCAAGACAAATCACGAGCAGTGACTCACTCATAATCACGAACGACATACGTATTACACCACACCATCTCCTCATGGTTGGCACTTACATATCCACGATTACGGCAGTAGGACGAAAATAAGGTTTCCTTCCGGAGCTCGAGCGACCAGAGGCCGCAGTCACCAATGAGATTATCATAGGTAAACGTGCTACCACACAAACTTACCCATCGTTAGCATGGGCATCACGACGTTTGTCCTGGGTAATCTCAATAACGCATCCAGGCCCACGACGACTGGATTTGCGAGGAAAATGAGATTGTACTTCCGGATGACTCTCTTTCGTGAAGCGTGATTCATGTATGCTCCTGTGTGGATCCTAACCTCCTCAACCCTCCACTGCGCTCGAGTCTACTTGGCAAAATTCAGGAAATTTTGCAAAGAATGTGCTTACTTTTCCATTAATAACTGAGAAAAGTCGATCGCACAAAATGTATCTGTTTTTCACGAATAACTCCTTTATTTGAAGAAAAGGTAGAAACAATCTTCGTGAGGACGTCCCCAGGACTCGTATAGCAGCCTTGCAGCGGTGGAGGAAAGCCACAGCAGATACGACACACCAATGCAGGCACACGCTAACATTATGCGAGTTTGCCACTCGTTCAACCACACTCATTTAGTGCTCAAATTGCATAAATTCCACTACTTATGCATATGCAAATGCAATCAGGATGGTAGAACAACATGAAGCATCTCCGCTACCAAAACAACGCATAATGGGGCAAAATTTCCGCTCTGAGTAGCTGTGCTCTATCCCGGCTACGATTCATGGAACCGGAAAGTACTAACAAGACAGCGATGGTAGGCGAGGTTGTCTATCCAAGAGAATACGCAGTTTAAGAGGTGTAGCACGCTAACACGCTAACTTGGGCCTGGATGCATCACTGGGATTACGAAGTTCATGAAAAACTTCATTTCATGCCCATGCTGACGATGGGTAAGCTCGTGTGTTGTTAACAAGTTTACCCTGGGTAATTTTAATGATGCATGCAGCCCCTGGTTCGACACAGCTATGCGTTTACGATTTCCAACCCCGTCTGTTGGACTCAATGCGATGGCATTCCAAACCTGCAGAAAACGACGCTCCGTCACCCGGGTGAAGCTGCGAAAAGACTATCTTTTTACTGGAAGCCAACACTGCCACAAGAAATAATGATTTCCGATAATTTGGAGACCGAGCCAGATTTGGACAGAACAGAAAGAAATGGAAAGAGAAGAAGATCAATGGTCTTCAATTCTGAGAACTTAAAGTAGCACAATCCTGACGTCACTTAGTCAAAAAGAACAACCGATTACTGGAGGTTTACTACAATCTGTTATTTACATACTTATTTATCTATTCAAAGATCATCGTAGATCACAATACAACCTCTTACACAAAAAAAGTAAAGAGAAAAAATAGGATCGCAAAGATTTCAGGCGATTCAAACAAGCTGTAAAGTATAATATATAGGTCCCAAGGGCAATATTCCTTAGATAATCGGCCCTGCTGAACCTATTGGATCACACAGTATTTTATTAGCTGTTCGCGCTGTTCAAGAACATTCTGAGCAACAAGGAAGCTAAGCAAGCAAGCCACAGCAAAATGACAGATGAGCAATTCTGCTGCAGAGAGCAATTTTCACAACGCCACCAGCGTTACCGTTTATCGACGACATTTAAATCGAATGCATGCAGTAATGAAGTCCATCTAACGCCAGTTCTCGTGAAAGTCCGGTTGTGCCCCCTGAGTTACGAAAGGATCAATAACGAGAAAAAGAGTGGATGAAAGAGAATGCTATAAAAATTTTCTTTGTCAGAAATCATCTATATACGCAAGTTTAACCTAACAGCAGTTTAAAAACAGCGCTTTTAATGAGAATCATGTAATTCTTGTACTATTTACATCTGGAATTCTACCGTGAATAACTGAAAGGAAAAAATGTTCGCTTAATTTTGTGATATTTAACTAATTAATTTCCCTCGCTACAAGGAAAAGTTTCGCAGTAATACATCTAGGACGTGGTGGTAATTGCACACTCCCAAAAACCTACTCCCAAAAAGACTTTAATATTTCCAGTGGGCTTCCACCAGTGGTGGACACAGAAAGTGGCAGGAGGGGGAGGTGGAGTTTACGAACGGGGAAAGAGGTGGGGAAAATTTGGAAAACATCGAAAATGAGTACTTACCAAGTAACCATAAGGAAGTACAAAAAACCTAACACAAAATTTTCGTCTATTTCATAGTCATTTCGGAGCAGGCTCATTAGCACCAGTAGTGGGCGCAGAAAGTGACAGGAGGGTGCGGTGAATTCATGGAGGGAGAATGGAATGGGGAAAAATTGGAAAACATCGAAAATGAGTACCCCCTCCCATACGTTCGCCATTGACTAGCAGATGACAAAGACTATCTCTCCAAAGAAGAAGGTAAACACGAATGCAAGAAACAATGTTTCGCACAAATTACTCGTTAGCTCTTTTTGAGCCTCGTAAGCATATCCGTAAACTCATTCGAAATACAGTCTATTTTAGATGTGACAATAGTTGAGTATTCATATTTTCACCTTTTCTCGGCGTCATCTACAACTGCTGCGCACATTCCCGGGGTCTTTTACTCTCTGACGCTTATCCAAATATCGTCCCCAGTGGAACAGACTATACGAGGGCGGGTTGAAAAGTTTCCGGAATGACCACCAAAGGGTCAGTGTTTTCCATTTATTTCCACGCCATTCCATGGAGAAATCCTCCAAATGAATTGACAATAAATATCAATTCGATCTGCCAAAGGATCTGGTTTTGGCAAGTCTTTCTAGTCTGCCAACTTGATTATCTTCAGTTAGTGGTGAATGCGAAGATCGAGCGGTCAAGAAATCTTTCTAAATAAAGAGGAAGATCTCATGTAAACAAAGTACCTCCTATGTAGTGACTTTGGAGACTCATCGCCTACATTTCCCATCCTTAGCTTTCTAGCTTGGATAAGCGAGGATTGCTGCACGCAGGCAAACCGATGACCATGTGCAGGACGTCGTAAAAAGGTACTACACCAGAAAACGTGGATTAATTCCTCGATGTGGAATAAGCAGACACGCGGATGATTGTCCACAAAATTGAGGAGTCTTTCAGCAACCTTTATGAGCGAATAGTGCATAATTACAGAATAAATTAATTGCAAAAAATCTTTTTGAAGGGTGTGTGCCGCATTCGCTGAATTTCGAACAAAAGCACGCTGCAAAGTAGAGCACAGCAAAAAGTTTCAAATTGCTTGTTTGAAAAGGAATTAGTTCGGAGCCCGAAAGTTCCGCTGGAAATGCAGCTTAAGTTCAGCACTATAGTATGCCTACAAAAATGTGGTAAAAACCGTGGTTGAGATTCTAAGAATTTGTTCCGAATAAGAGAAGCACCGTTCATTGTGGTGGAAAAGTACCGGTATTTGTTTTTGCTTTATCAGAGGCATTTAACTAACTATCAGAAAAGGGGTCACTATATAGTATTTATGAATATCTTTAGAAACTGTAGGAATGCCAGTTCACTGGAATTACGCTGGTAATGGGTAGAAAAAAAAAGCGCGACACTTCGGCAACGGTATGGCCGCACATTCGAATGCCAACGGTAGCCACAAAATTGAAAAATAAAAATGAAATATCTCCCTCATCCGCTGATTCTTTGGCACTGGCTTGCTAACGCCTCTGTCTTTCATGAGAGCTCCGAGCCTTCGTGTCCAGAAAGAAATTCGGAACGAATGGCCAACTATTCTTGGCCGTATGAGGTTGTCGTGAGAAATTCGAAGAAATCCTTTGCAGAGAAAGATTTAAAAGCAGAGAATAGATGGAACCAAGTGTGCTGAGCTTCGACAGCATATAGCTAAAAAATAACCCAAGAACTGGGCCTGAGTTGTTTTGTTTTCATTGTCATTCCTGAAACTTTTCAACCCGCCCTCGTAGCAATAAGCCAAGCAAGCTTAAAACATTCACTTGGGAATAGCGGTTTAAGAAAACCACAGCACTACCTATCATTCCTCATAGCCCCAACTGGGAGCATGACCGAACTGCCATGGGAAGAGAAAACTACGCGCAGCTGCTTTTCAAGTCCCGGCCAACAGGTTCTCAAGGCTTGTGTATAGCTTGCTTATGTCGTCTGACGAGGTTATAACTACCGAATGCTAGAAAATGTCTGCTAAAACAAATATAATTGCTGAAGTGCAAAAGCCGGAACGGAAGCCGGTCTTCCTCGCAGAAAAATACCGGGGAACGAGATAAGGGATGGGGGAAACTAGTCCAGTGCCAAGAATAATTTCGTTAATAAATATAATGAAAAAAATTGAATAAAACCACGTATTTTTATAGCAGCTTTTCATCCTTACATTTTTCCCGACAAAAGTAAGCCTGCTTGAAAACATACGTGGAAAACCAGAGCAACCGAGATGACACCGACAATTTTAACCCATACAAGGACTTGTAAACAATATTATTATATTTCACTAACTAACCAATTCCACCCCTTCTATTACCATCTTAGCCAAACCCAGCACTGAAAGCAATGGCGATATTCATGAGCGTGGCGAAGAAATTTTTAGCCTACCCGCCCAGTGGACCAGATTCGCGGGTAAACCCGTCCATCTTGGTCACGGGGATTCCTGCCTTTTGAAGTTTTCGTCGGATTTTATTACGTTTGTGCGTTTATGTGATAGCTCACAACAGTACCTTTTCTGCTTGTAATTGAGAAGAAAAATGAACATACTACGAATTGACGGAATCAGTTGCAGCAGTATAAAATAGTATGCATATATTAGAACAAAAAAAAAACTGCTTTCCGAAAAAAGTGCATGATACGCAATGAAGTTCGGTTTTAATTTAAACGAAAATTGAACTTTTTTTGGGTTTAACACTCAATAATATCGGCAGTGTAGTCTAGCAACATTCGCGGGCAAGTACATACTTTCTATTGTTAGTCATAGTGTAACGACTATGAATGAGGTTATCCACACATGTTTTCCTTCAAGCGAATACTGACGAATACCGCTTCAAAACAAACAAACCACTACTTCAAAAGAGGAAAAGAAAAAGCAGCAAAAAAAAACGCAGGATAGCTATGGCTTAATTTTATAGTTGCATGCAGCGGTGCGCCAAAACAAATACATGCTAAACTAAATTCGTTACAAAGGGGACAATGCTAACATTAGTAATAATAAGTCTCCATCCCCCAAAACCTCAACAGAAAGTGCATTAATGTGCAAACACATATACAGACAAATTCAATCCAACAGGACATTGCTAACATTTCTAAATCGATACTTCCTCTCAACATCAAATCCTGAGGAAAAAATGCACATTTCCTTCCTTTTCTCTAATAAAGCTAGAAAGTTCTTGAATTCAAAAGGAAAATATCAAATATCATTAAAGGTCAGAAATCCAAGAAAAAAAACTTCTATAAGACAGCGAAGGTAACAGAAACAAAAAAAAAACTCCATTTCCTGTCATTGAAGGTATTAGCCAACATTACTAATTTTAAAGGTTTAGTTTTTCCACAGAAAAAAAAGACTTAGGATCATGAAGTTTACATCCGAAGTCGAGTTTTTTCCACAATTAAAAAAATTTTTGATCATAGGCATATGAATAAATTTTAAAAAATACCAAAAAGCCTAGCTAAAAAATGCTGAGAAATCAAAAAAAAAGGAGCACAGCCCAAAAACTAAACATTTTAATAGGGTGGTCCAAAAGTCTTGCACCAAATTTTACACTTTTTTCAAACATTTATAACATTATTGTTTATGGATGAAACCTGGAGTTGAACAATAGTATATTGTAAAATTAGAAATTCATTTCATATAGTTCAGAATGAAGCACTTCTGGAGTCTATAGAAAATGCAAATTCTTGGCCAAACATGACTCTCTCCCTTACTTCTTGCCTTGTCTTAATTTGTAAACCGAAACCAGCCATACTTAGCCGCATGCTGAGCAGCGGATGTAAGCCGATACATGGACGCGAATTAGTCAGGCGAAGTCCAGCGAACACAGAATTCAACGGACATTGACAATTTGGCCCAGTTCAGATTCAGTATCCATAGACGTTTTCTCTGTTGAAACAGCATTTTCTATCGTCTCCCAAAAGTGCGCTGTTCACTGATCTTATCAAATCGGTCTCTTTCAAAAGATTAACAGCTAAATCGGCAAAAGCCGACTGACCCTGACCATTCTCAACGCTGGCACGGCCACGAAGAAAAACTGACAAAACTAATATAGAGGTGTTCGACATGCGCGGCTCTTTTTCGGATGCATTCCATTCAAGTGTGGACAGCGAATCGTCCGCCGTGAAAGTGCAATGGTGAAGTGTGTTGACGCGTTCTCTAAAGTCTCGAAAAAAAAAACAGAGCAGAAAAATCGACGGAACAGTAGTGAGTGGGCGAATTAGCACAAAACCTCAGCTCATCTGGGAGATTGCAAAAGCTATGATAAGCTGTCCACAACACCATTCTTGGTCATGGAGGGGAGAGATGTGAAAAAGAGCGCAATCAACACCAAATAGAGTCAAATTCGAAGCGCAAGGCTCTTTGATTGCAAGGTCTCAGCTTGACTAACGTTCAGCGACCACAATGCGCGAGCAGATAATGCGTAGTTTGCTGGATGAGATGGACAAGACCAGGCCTTCCTCAGAAGAACGTAGACCCGCCTGCTGCAAACTCATATCAGGAAACATTTCAAAAAAGTGCAACTAGCACCAGGACGAAGAGAACTTTGAGATGTCGAGAGACAGGGCGTCATAAACATACGGCCAAAATACATAGCACCTTGTTTAGAATTTAAAAGATCCAGGGAGAACGATGGGTAAATCCGCGTGGTGTTAACACATTCACCCTAGATGATCTCAATGATGCATGTAGCCCCAGAATACAAAGCAAAGTATCCAAGCTAAAGGAGCTTGTATAGTACGAGGACGGAAAGCGAGAATGAATCGCGGGGGGAGACGTGAATGGACGCCATTCCACACTTATGAGATGACTATACACAAGCGTCGACAATTTGTGAAAGGAAACACCATAGTCGATGGGAATGAAAGAGCTTATTGTAAGCAGATTGTACACACTGTAGTAGCGACCCATGCACTGATAAACGTAGCGATTCCGTTGCACGGTTCCAATAAAGTAGTTAACGTGGTGATGATTTCGAAAAAATTTAATCTCAGCATGATGCTCACTCTCAACCGGCAACCTCTCCCTCTCCGTACAGATCTCTACTCCCTTACGACCGCTTCCCACCCCATTCCCTCCCACTTTCTTAAAATAATTGGTCAAACGATTCACCCTGGATGTGAAGAAAGCTATGGAGCTAATTTAGTAACAGGCGAAAAATTTTTCTCGGTTAAATGCAGAGGAGCCAGAGATGGGAAAAAAATTTGGGAAAAAAGTACCAGAACAAATAGGACAAACAATCCAGCATGGGGAATGAGAACAAAACCGCTTCTTGAGTAGCACCTGCAACGGACAACCAGGAAGAAATATGCTAAAGATGTGTCCTCTAAGTACATTCGACAGGGCGAGAGCGGAAGCTGCAAAAACTGTGAGATAAGATTTTTAAAACGTTTTTCGACGCAAGGGAAACGTGCAACACTTTATAAGAGCAGAAAAAAACTGTGAGAGGCCTCACGTCAAAAAAAGAACGGGAATGCAGCAGGGGTATTACTCAACACAGAATGAGTGGAAAAGTGGAAAATAAATGTGTTTTCCGCAGTTTTCAGAATACCAAATCCTGGCTTGCAAGTTATTCTCATCTTGTCAGAGAAGCTTTGCAAGTCCAAACCCTGTTGAATCCTTAGAAAAGCAAAAATAGAAGAATTTTCCAAAAAAAAATTGCTTCCAACAAGTCTTCAGCCAGCGAGAGGCGATTCGCTCGCGAAAAACTGTGCCAGCCGGCCGGGACAATGCGGTCGGATGGGGTGGGGGGTTGTTGGCCGGGCCGAACAACAGCAGCAGCAGCGGAGTATCCCAATTGCAGCCCATTTGTGTGTATGTGCCCACCCCTCCTCGCCTATTGATCACTCGTCTATAAATGCAGTAGCAAAGTGAGCAGGGAATCGAAGAAAGACCAGCTACGACTACTGCGAACGCCCGCACTCACAGCGGCCAGCAGCCGCCGCGCGGGGATCGCAGCGCTTCTTTGTTTTTGCCGGCGCTCGAGCTCACGTCTTCAGCGGCTGCTTTTCTTCGCGGCTCTCTGGAGAATGAGCTTTTTTCTGCTGTTGTCTATTCAGAATTCGCTCGTGCTCTTCTAGGGCTTTTTTCGCGACAGCATTGTGCAGTGAAGGATGCAATACGTGTGAATGTGAGCGAAATACCGTAGATGTTTATAAAATCGCTCGCAAAGGCATGAAAAGACGAACACGGGCTTGTTGTGAAAAAAAAAACAATGAGATGCTCCATAAACAGCTATGGCATGTCTCAAAAATCCTCATCCCAGCTATCAAGGTAATTCACATTTTGTCCTACACTCTACAGCATAAAGCAGTTGTAGATATAACTAACTAGATTTCCTACATCCTTTGCAGCCTAGGAAACAGCTCTCAAATTCTAAATACCAAGAAGTTACCCATAAACCTAGCAACTGGGCTTCACATCGGTTTCACTTGTACGTGCAAAATTCATGGAATCTATCGGAATCCACACGAATATGCATGAGTTGTGCTTGAAATTTTAGGAGCTTTCGCCATGCTTCAACAAGGAATATGTTAGGTACCATCGGAAAACTCGGTTCCGCACAGGCTTTGCGTGGAATATGCATCCATTATAGACGAAGAATGCAACTTTTTATCCTTTAAAGAATTGATGCAGATGCAAAGCAAGGCCTGTCGTTGGGGCTCGAAAATTAGTTCTTCTTCCAAGATATATCATAAATCTAAGAAGTTTCTGGAAAACTGTCGGAAGAAATGTTCGAGAAGCTCATTCTCAATAATTCAGAAAAGCCTACGGTCTCACATCTCAACTTGATATCACACGCACACAAATTCCTAGGTAAACATCTAAAAATATCCAACAACGGGAGGAGCTACCTCCAGAAATACTCTTCGAGTGAGTTGAGTAATGCCTAATGAGGTAACATATCCACTCCAACTGGGCTGCTCACGGAAACCACAGAAGTCGCCATATGGTCCCCATATGTTCCTCTAATATCCATCACCCACTAAGGGTAAGCTTCCCCCAGGCAACGCGAACCTATTATATAAATCGCATTTTTTCCCTAGAGACTGCAGAAAAAGAAAGCTACAAAAACGCTACTCTGTAATCGAAACGTTTGCCTATACGTAGCAGCGGCGGACGCAGAAATGAGAGCAGCCAGTGGGGGGAGGTTATAAGCAAAACTCTGGGATCTTTGTCACTTTAGGGCCCAGATGACTGGATTTTCCAAGGTAAAATAAAAAAGGAATATCAATCCACCACATGAATCGATGCGCCTTCAGCAACAACAACTGCCCAAGTGATTCCATTACCACTGGATTTTAGCTTGTGAGAATATTGTTCTCCTCGGCTGGCCTGTTGGTAACGTCTGTTTCAGAGAAGACAATCGGAGGGATTTTGGAGAAAAAAAACTATGGAAAGTGCAGGCTTTTGGATAGAAGGGTCAGAACAACAGATAAATGGCATAAATGTTCTACTATCATCGATTTCAAAAGGGACTACAGCAGCTTCGTCAGCAGATTGTCCCGAAGCCGAGGACTGTTCTCTGACAATCCAAAAAGAAATAGCAAAACATTGTTTTACTGTGAATGTACAAGAGTTATTGTACTACATTATTAATATTGGCTACTCATATGGTAAAATTCATCCAGTAAAAATTGCGATTCGAAAAAAGACTACTACCTCGCGCCTTTCGCGTCAAACTTGATTTCAATAATTTCTTTTGCGTGTTTGAACCAATCCAGCACTGGCATGCAAGAATTCAGAACAAGCCTGGCATTTCTATCCAATGGAGACATCAATCACATGAGTTTTTGTGTTTGCGCAATTATTCACGCTGTCTATCTCACTGATCAACCAAGCCTCGAACATGCTCAAAAAGCCTGTGGATTTTCATCTAACAAAAGAGCAGAAAACCATCCAACATAGGGGCTCGATGCAACCATTTTTCATTCCCATTTTCCCTTCGCAGCCGCCTTCAGTCGATGATTGACTAGGAAAAGTGGAAGGGGATTATCGATAAAGATCTATGAAGATGACACCACTCCAGCACCGATAAAAGGAATCAAAGCTAAGTAAGTGTTATACTACCCTTCCGAAATGGTATCGTAGATTCTCCACGCGACAAGTACGACTTTCTGGATCGAACTGTGACGCCTGACAAGCGTAGACCCCACGGCAATGAACGATGAGAGCTCAACGGAGAGGTAAAGGTCCAAATCCTGGGTCAGAGTCAAAGCTTCATTTAAAAAAAAGACATCATATGATCGCCTGTTAGTCTGCAACAGCCTGATCCTCCACGAATTCGCAAGTGCTCCATAAAAGCAGATATGTATGTATTGTAAGCAAATCGACAAAATGCTCCGGAAATTTCGGCGTATTGTCAAAAGAAATTCTAAGAAAAAGCAGAGAAAAGGAAAAGAAAACATAAATACTTAGACACACTTCGCACAATCAACGCTGCAAAAGCTGGACCTGCATGGACAAGGAAATTAACCTCATCCACCACATTCTCTGGATCTCTCACGCAACGATTATCTCCTTTTGAACATCTAATTTGTGCGACAGCAGTGCTTCTAACAAGGGAAGTGCAAGAGGCAAGGCTGGCAGATCGGAATGAAACCTATCTGGCTTGAATCCTTTCTTGACAAGGTCTTCCATCATATATTTCATTTTTGCCCAATGTGTTAAAAAACAGATATGGCCGAGTGTGGAAGGTGCTGAACTGTAGGCGACGGTCGAGGGTTCGGATCCCGTCATGTCCATCCGTTTTGCATTTTTGTTTTTATTCCTTCTTTGTTGTTGAAATTAACTTCAAATGATTAGAACATGAAACCTATCTATATTGACAAGATTTTGAGTTGTAGAGGACTATCGCTAATCAGAACCCAGCCGAACACACAGCCACCTGCATTAGACCATGTTGGGAGTTTTCGTTACATTATCACTTCTCGGGGTTATAACTCAAACTTTTCCCACTCGCATCATAATGTTCAAACCCTCACCCTTCTATTTTATAGCGACTAGAAGAACAACTGTACGACCAGTAGAGTACATTTAATATAGTGTAGTTATTCGTGGCTGGTACATCAATAATAATAGGTTCCATGTTCTAATCTTTTAAATTTCATTTCAACAACATAGAAGGAATGAAAAACAAAAATGCAAAAAGGTAGTACATGTCGGGATTCAAACCCTCGACCCTCTGCCTGGTAGTCCAGCATCCTCACCACTCGGCCACCCTGTCGCTGCCGCACGTGCGTATAACAGGGTGGTGGGATATCTGTTTTTAGCTCTCTGGGCAGAAATGAAATATATGCTGGAGGACCTTCTCCAGCAAGGATTCAAGCCAGACAGGTTTCATTCCGATCTGCCGGCCTCGCCTCTTGCACTTCCCTTGTAAGGTGGTACCCAATCAACGCCTAAACAGCTTTCTATCGCTTCGACATCACTAGAACCCCAAATCTTCATGGAATCTGAATATGTAAGCTAGCTTATCGCAAGCATAGCTTGGTTAGTTTTAGTTGATTCGGGTTTTCTTTCCTGGGAGTTGCTAGATTGGTAGTACATAAGTATTATATCACAAATTTCAAATCGACCAAAAATCAATTCAATTCAGTAGCAAATACCTCTGCGCAGATCAGTACATTCATTTTCGGAAGCATTGTCTAAGACTATGATAATGCGCCCATCACTTGTGGGATAATAGAGAACAAAAGGAGGTGAAGATAAAAATGAAAATCGGCAAATTCAAGGAAAAGCTAGCACCTACAAGAAAGGCTGCAAAAAATTTTGAGCAAAAACTATAATTTCCTCCAAAGTGACATCAACGAGCGCTCATGAGCCAAATTCGGGAAACTCGGAAAATACCCCACTACTCTAGCTTCGTCGACAATGTAACCAGTGAAAAAAGATCTTTTACCGGGTTCTGATACCGAGCTGTATACTAGTTCATTCCTAAAATTTCACTACTTCCTAGAAAAACCAGAATTACCAAACAGTTATAGACTGAATGTTGTGAGTCAAGAATAGGCTGAATGTTCCGTGGAAAGCAAAAATGCTCATCATTCATGGTTGCGCTCCGAACACCTGGCCCGACTTCCCGCCAATTTTTTTACACATTCCAGCCAATTTATACTCCAACTAGCGTTCGCAGCAAAATTATACGATATCGACTCTGATCCAGTCTCCAACTCATCAAAATCGAGTTAGGCTCTCGTGATTTCGATTTGGAGAACGTCCCCTTGACTACCACTGATTCGGTGCATTGGTACGGATTTCCAGAGGCAAAACGCCGGAAGTAGACTAAAGTGAGGACCATAACACGACTAGCACATTTACAGTGCCATTTTAAGCGAGCCCTTTCATTACTAGGATAAGCTCATAGATCAGGGACAATGTTGCATAACTGGAGAAGAGGACCCAATATAACCCCTAATGTAAAAAAAAAACTCTAGTTTGTAAAACACAATCCAGTTAACCCATCTTCAAAGAATTTGATGCCATAGAGAGATAAATCTTTCTGGAATACTCCTTTTTTCCTCGAAGCTGCTGGACATGTGGAAACACGGCATGAATAACTAAAATAAAACTTGATGAACATGCAAAAATAGTTCACAATCGGGTAGCATATCTTTCTGATGCTCCTTGACACATGCCGTTATTACCTATTACCATTGCATCGAACAAAAAAAAATTGTGAGAACCGCCCAAACGACCTAATGACCACGAAGTCGAGTGTATGTACTGACAGGTCACCACAACCGCTACTTCAAAAATTAATGCCCCCCCCCCCTTTCCCAATGATGGAAGTGACTCTCTAAGTTATGCATTCGATATTCAAGGACAGGCCTTGATATGAAGATGGCGGAAGCGAAAAGGAGTCAGTGAGCACCAGCGGCATGACCACCCCAATAGATTAATACATAGTCGATAAAGTTCGTCGGCAAACCTTTCACTGCACCTTACATCAAGTTAACATCAAGACAAGGAAAACTTGACCGACTTGTTCGAAGTGTGTACAAACGCCTTTACGTGCCAGAAGAGATCTAGGACTGGTTTCTCAGCTATTTCACGTAAGCGACGGGAGTAGTGAAAGCGTACCAGAAAATGAGACTGCACGAAAACATTCGGTTGGTGCTTAATTATCCGACATTTTTCATGTACGTTTTCTCGCACTAGAATTGCCAGTTCGTTCGCTCTTTTTTATAGAAATACTCTCCACTACTGATATAGTCAGAATGCATAAAAGTGGATAAAGTGGTCGGCGTTGATCAATCGCGTCACGTGGGATGCGCCAAGCACGACTTCATCTGAGCATCGTAGAGGCGTTGAATGCGTACTCTATATAGTGACTTGC